>CM077107.1:2667751-2711702 GCA_039619505.1 Cimex hemipterus | reverse complement strand
GAGAGAGAGAGAGAGAGAGAGAGAGAGAGAGAGATGGGGGAAGGAGGAAGAGCGAGATACTCGATTGAGGGAGTGGGCGAGAATGTGACTGAGTGATTTGCGCGTGAGAGAGAAGGTCATCGATTGATGGATTGAGTGAGAGTGAGAGAGAAGAGAGAGATGATGAATTCCTTTATTAAACCTCGAATTTTTTTATTACTCAACCAAGAGATTGATATATAGATATACTGAAATATAGATAGATAGAGATATAAAGAAAGAAAAAGAGAGAGAAAGTGATTGATTGAGTGAGTGAGAAAGTTTGATTTTTGGTTGAGTGAGTGAGAGGAATAGAGAGAAAGCTATCTAGCGAGTGAGGGAAAGAGCGAGCGATAAAGTGATTGATTGAGAAAGATCTGTAAGTTTATATGTTCGGAAAAACTAGGCCAAAAGCTTTTTTCGATATAGCACGTTTGAAAGTGAACGCTCGAAATAACATAACAAGATCGATTGAGAAGGAGAATATGTGCAAAAAATACCAGCTGACGGCTATCAAGGGATTTGTGAAGGAGAAAAAGTTTGATTGTATTTTGCCCTTTGAGCTTAAACTGTTGGCAGAGCCGACACTCATCTTCGCACCTAAAGGCGCGTTAGCGTAATTACTATTTACAGTTGTAAAAATTACATAAACCGGCTTAAAGACAAGTGAAACCTTTGCCGACGTATGCTGGACTCCTGAGCGTAATTGTTTCCGTTCAATATCTAAGCAAGTTGTATCATGGTTAAACTATAATTATAAATTCACTAATTTCGTGGTCCGCTTGACCAATTAATACATTACAATTAATTAAAGTTTTTTTTAGTTGAGATAAAAAAAGTCAATGGCATGAGCGGGATTCGAACCTACTCGGTCACGATAGCTCAAATGGTAGAGCAGCGACGTATCTAGCCGAAGATCGTGGGTTCGAATCCCGTTCGTGCCATTGACTTTTTATCTCAACTAAAAACCTTAATTAATTGTAACATAATTATGAAACCCTCTTTGAATTTTTTCACATTTAACTGATTAAAAAGGCTTTAAAGTTTAAGGATTTTTTTGCTGCATTATTAATTTTAAAAACTCAGTCCATCGTACTTTTCCACCTGAATGGTTGTAAAATGATCAAACAAACTTAATAGGATGGGTTTCTTAAACTAAGAGCCCGGTTGTATCAATTAACAGGATAAAGGAAGACATTAGTACACATCAAACAAAATGGGCATAATTATAACCGACAATCTCCGGAGCATCTCAAGCCTGTCCTTTCTCATCTTTAACCATATTTTAACCGTTCTTCCCTAAATAGACGAAGTAGTTAGGACATTCCGTAATCATTGATTGATGATTCTCGTTTGGTAATATCGATGAAAAACTGGAAATATTTATGCAATGGAAACGACTAACGACTAAGGACTTGCTGATAATCGATTTGCCCACTGGAAACCGTCCTTTTTTTTTGTCCAGCACCCAGGGTTGTAAATCTCGTCCTCAAAGAATGGCAGATGCGCCAAACTAGAACAAATTGTCTCATTGTCCCCAAGTGTCAGGTAGCTCCGGATCCCACGCCAGGAACACTTGTAACTTTCCCAACAAAAGGAACCTCCGATCGGGTTACTTTCTCTCTTCTCGTACGTTCCCACTCTTTGGCCATTAACACTTCATAGTAGGGAAGATGATATTCCAAAGTATAAGGACAAAATTGATTTCGATACAAATGTTTGACCACCTGCTGAAGAATTTGTTCAATATTAACGTGAGAGTTATGTTTAATAAATAAATCACGCCCGCTTACACATAGTTTTGTACCTATGTACAAATGGGCATCAAATTATATTATTTATTTAAGAAATAAAAAGAATTTTTAAAAAATCTCATAAATCTTTATTTTTCATATTTCTTTGACCGATTAGATTCCATATAATAATGATCCTGATTGTTCGTTGTTAAAAACATAATATGGATTCTGATGAATATCGCATAAATAAATGTTCGAAAGCTTGAACTGGAGGTAAAGATTGTTTCTTCTCTAAAAAAGGCCTCCTTACACGTACAAAAAATTGATGTCACCAGATTGGTCTAAATGTCATCTTTTCTGAAAGGTGGCGGTATTTTTGAATAAATAATACTATATTCTCGGCTATGGTGCACGAATGCGTTTGAACAAAACATGGTGGGAAGAACGAGTCACGAAGTTTGAAGTTATCAATTAGACTGACTCAGCGCTTAATTTCGTTAACCAAAACATCCATTCTCTTTCAACATTCTAACGATCTCAACAAATTTTTTCAAAAGTCAAATCCAAAAGAATGTTCTCGCTTTGCCGGCAAATAGAAAATATAAAAGGATTTTTTTCACTTTAAATTTTTTTATTAAGTCAATTAGCCTTGTATTTCATTAACACGCCTCTTTCTATTTTCAACAGATCTTATCACAACTCGAAGGCGGAATAATCACATCAAAATCATAAATTAAATAGGGGAAAAGAATGATTGTCGCAATGATCTCAAGTGGAATTACTTAGAATGGACGAAGGATCGGTAGATCGTGATATGCCTTGGGACAAAGTGAGTCAACCCTGGATGTTTTCCTGTCTTGGTGGGAGGAGGATCCAGTGACCTCAGCCTGTACAAATCATTCATATTCTATGTGTCATCTAACGGAAATAATGCGTGATACCGTCCAAAATCGTCAACATCGACTAAAGATCTTTATGCGTAACTTTCCAGCAGATTCGGATTTTTTGATGGGGCGTTCTCCCGATCTATCTCCTCCTTTAAAGATCACTATGTAGCCTCAAGCCAAAAAAAAGCTTAGTTTTGAAGTTTTTTGGATATTACAAACCTACAAAAATACAAGGGTTCTTTATTTTTTATTATATATACATTTGACATGATGGAAAAGAACGTCTTGTTTTGTGCTTTTAGAGGCTTTAGAGGTCAATAATTTTGCAACGGACTGTTATTAATTTTAAAACGTCCCGAAAGGTGTTCTTGAGTGTCAAGAAGCCAGTAGATCAGAAGATAGAAGGGCCCTCTAGGTCTAGGCGCCGATTCAATTAGGTGTGAATCCCGGCGCAGTCCTTTGAAGGGCCGAGGCGGACAAAAAGCCCGAGCGGCGATGATGAACAGAGACAAAAAAAGCAAAAGGGGAAAAATAAAAGGGAGAAAACCTCCTAGCCCAATGTCCGGTGATTAACTGCTATTGGGCCAGGGATGATGTAGGAGTTCATGCTACTGTTCGCCATACATATTCATAAGAGTGGCCTGGGGGCGTTTCCACCTCTAAAGTCCATTTTGTGTTATTGAACGTCCACTCTATTTGAAAAACATACGCGGTGTCCATTTAAAGCCAAAGTTGTGGGGCTTTTTTATCCCTGAAATAACAACCCTTGAGAAGTTGGACATTTATTTTGGATGTCTACAAAACGTCTCTAACTCCTGAGATAATTAATTGTACACACCCTCTGTTGCACACTTTCTGCTCACAACTCTTTTTGTTCTATGTTTTATACTAAGAGAACTCCGTGTTGTTCGAATGTACGCAGGGAATCAAACAAGAATGGCCTTAAGCCCTCCGCTCTTTTCCCTATTTTTGAACCACTTGAAGTAGAAATTATTCGGTAGGGTTCAAAATCCTACAAGGGAGGGGACGACCAAATTGGTGTGTCTCGGATTTGGACCAAATGTTTTTAGGTGATTCTGGGTCTTGGTTTTGAAAAAAAATTCAAATATTCCGTTTTGTAATTTTTTTCTTTCGCCGTTCTACTTGCTCTAATAAACAATCAGTGAGTATCATTTTACAGCATTTTTTTTACACAAATTGCAATTAAAAAATAGTAAAAACTAACAAACATTACCAATAACCAAAAAGGTGCCCCTTATGCAGAGAGAAAAGTTGCTCCATGGCTCCCACCCACTGGAAACATGCCACGCCTTGGCTCCACACAGGGAGCGTGTAGCCATGCCGTTCAATCTGAAGATGGTATTCGAGCATTGCAACGAGTTTCAGGGTTCCCTGTTCCGCTTTTTAGAGGAAATTGGGGTTTTTAATTGTATATAATATTTCTCATGTGTTGTGTATCTATATGTTTTGTCTGAGTGCATGTATTTATTAGCGTGAATCTAAGGGTGAAATATAACGTCATCATCGCCCCTCGAACGTTGAGAGCGTATGAGTGTGTGTTCGGGGTCGATGGGGGAATATTTATAAAAGTACTCCATCAACCCCAATCTAGGTTAGTTTGAGTATAGATCGGTGGAGGCTTATCAAGTACTCCACCAACCAAACGTAATGAGTGTATTGTATGTATGTATTCATTAAAAAAAAATTTTTTTTTGAAAAAGTTTTCAAATAAACTAAGTAATAATTTTTTTTTCTCGTGAAAATGAAATTTCGTTTTAGCACCTCTAGAGAACCCTAAATACAAATTTTTGCTTTGGATTTAAATTTATGGATTTTTTGAGCCCAAAAGTTTTCCGATTTTTAAGAAGTCGTCATTTAACGACAAACGTACCATGAAGAGGTAGCTTTTTAACGACGTATTTCCCATAAAATATATAATTTTTATTAAAAAAATACACAAAGCATGAACATAGTCCGATTTTAATGTTTGATACAGTTATAAAATACACTTGACAAAAATCGGTCCACTACCTTTTAAGAAAAATGATGTAGAACTTGCACTAGGAATGGGGTACAAGTGTAATTATGAAATTGAAATCGACCTCTGTCGTTCTAAATTTATGCACTTTAATACCAAACTGTATTGTACTTATAAAACATTATTATTTTATTATAATAAACATTTGTAGCTATATTTTGGACTGAACCGTAGAACTCATTGTCCAAGATTAATATGTATTTTTTTACTTTCCAAATATTTTTTATTATTACTTAAATAAACTTACAACTTTTCGTATGTAAAGATTTTGGTTTTTAATCGTACAAAGTATGAAGATGACGTAAATTTTTCTGAAACAACTAGCTTTTAAATTTGTTTTATTTTAGAACTGAAGTGAATCTGTTTTTTAAGTGAGATAATACCTGGTTGTCTTTTTAGATGTGATAAGGGTAGTGTACAATGTAACGTTCGAAAACTTCAAAACTAGCCAACGCATTTTAAGAGGTTTAGAACTAATTTAAGGCCACTTGGGTGGTTGGTGCTGCTTAATACACTTATCAACAACTTGAATTTCACTTTTTCTTACATATATGCTAGTTCAAATTTTATGTATAAAATGAAGACATAATCTCTGGTAGTAATTAGTCATTTTAATACGAACCAACAGAGAGATGATATATTTTTATGATTTTTATAAAAACTGCTGGATAGCCGCTTTAAGTACTTTAGGAATAGCTCAGGGATTAATTTCGGTAATCGTTATTTCACTGTATAGGTTTTGTGGTGTACATTTTATCAAAACAAGACCAGGTGAGATTTAAGAAAAATAGGCAAAAAATAGACATACCGAGAGATACAATTTATCAAACGGACAGCTCCTGTATTATGGAGTTGCCGTCTCCCGGCTAATAGTAAAAAAGCGTCAATTCAGAATGAGATAATAACCCCCGAATCCTATAATCTTGGTTTGGATAAGCAGAAAATTCGTCACCAGTGGGCGTTTAACAACTCCGCGGAAGCGGAATGTGCGAAGGCGTCCCCTTGGGCGTTTTAATTAGACGTCGCCTAGTTCGCAACGGAACACTGACAAACGCGTATTTGTCCTGATAACAAATAACAACAAATTTATATTAAACCTAAGACGTTTTGAGTGGTTGTACAGTTTTTGCCATTTAGCGCAAAACCCAGGACCATCTCAATTTAACGACGAAAGATTAAGTGTTTACCTTTCAAATAGCAAAATAATCATGCCTAAGTATTATTGAAGAAGTACTTAGTGAATCACGATTGCTCAACAAGAATTATCTAAGAATAACACCAATACGTTCTAATGAGAAGGCGCATAAATTAACCCTGATGTGTTTTACTCGACATTATTTCGAGAATTCTTTAGTACTTTGGGAAGGCTTTAGTTTGAGCGATCGTACAAATTGTCTCGATTGGTATATAGTATATACCATAAAAACATGTCAAGGATCTAAGCAAGGAGAGGCAGTAACTGCTTTCGTTTTTCTGAAAATTACTTTTACTATTATTCCAAAAATGGATTATTTTTTATCAAAGGTGTGATTTTGTTTTAAAAAATTGAACACTAAATCGGGCGGTTCAATATAGACTTTACGGATACAAGCAGGAAGAGGCGATTGTGAATGTTTGTTTTTGAATTTTGCCATAATTATTTGATCGATCAAAGGTTTTGCTTTCTCTTTACAACTGCAAGTACTATTTCTAAATGTCGTATATAAACATCAGGGATATAAGCAGGATCAAGGATGCCATAAAATCTTGTTGAATTTTTTAGAACTCGAGTACTTAGGGGAGGTATTTAATCCCCAACTGTTTTTAGTTGTGCGATATTGCAAATTGTATACCTGGCATATACCATAAAAACTGCAAATATATAAACATATCAGTCTTGTGATGCAAAAAATAAATCAATTTAGGAATAATAACAAGTAAATTTCACGAAAACAACACAAGTTATTGCTTCCGTCTTTATGGGTATAATAAGAGAGAAGCAATAACTGCTGTTGTTTTCGTGAAATTTACTTGTTATTATTCCTAAATTGATTTATTTTTTATATACAAAGTGTGATATTTTCTTTGTAAAAAGGCAACAACGTGTGACAGTTATCGTGAATTTTGCCTCTTGTAAATAAGAGCGACTATTATTGTTATTATTTCAGAATCGATCTATTCGGTAAAAGCAAAGCTGATATTTTATGTTTAAAACTACCAGGACTATTTCATCCTGTTGATTATAAACAAGAAGGATGTAAGCAGGGAGAGGCAAGGAATACGAGAATTGATTATTCACAGACGGCTTTATTTGTTATCTCAAAGTATTTATTTAAATAAATGAAATTTCCAGCTGTTGAGGATTATAAGGAAACCGCAAGATGGGAATCGTGAGTTTTCGCGTAATTTTCTTGTGTTATTATTCCAGAATTACTTTATTCGGTCGATGAAAGTTGTGATGTTTTATCTTTCATAATACAAACCCAAAATCGGGCAGACGGCTTTAATGTTATAAGCAGGGAGAGACAATACGTGAATCTTGTATTTTCACGAGCAAAGCATGTGTTGTTATTTGTAAGATCTCTTTGTTCGGTAGGTTATATTTTATTTTCAATAAATCGATATATTTTCGAATCATAAGCATGGAAAGTCAAGATAAGAATGACTTTTTGAGAATTTAATTGCATATTCTATTTTGTGCTAATATTGCTTTTATTTTTCATCAGTGTTGTACCTTGTTTTCATAGTGCCAACATTAAATTGAGCCGTTCAAAATAGACTTTAGGGAGATAAGCCGGACGAATATGAATCATGCGTTTTAATGAATTATTCTTGTGCTGATCTTCCGGTAGATCAAATGTGTAATTGTTTTTTCAAAATACATACACAACAACATAGACCAATTCCTCACCAGACTTTAAGGTTATAAACAGGGTGTGTATTATTGGAGTTTCGTGGAGTTTACCTATTCTATTATTCAAGCATTAATTTATTCGCTAAATGACGTTTTCTTTTTAAAATACAAACACTGAATCATTGGATACAGATTTAGTAAAGTAGGGAGGGCTAGATTTGAATCCTGCGTTTTCCTGAATGTTGCATGTGTTAAAATGTTATTATCCCATAATCGATTTGGTCGGTAGATGCAATTTTAAAAATATAAATTTTAACTGAAGCAGTTTTACTTTTAACTTTTCGGAAGACCGGCGCGTATGAAACAGCACGAGAAATGATTTTTTTTAAGAGGGTTCACAACAGCAGAGGACATGTCGCCCTCAGGGTGTCTGTATTTTTGACCACAAAAGCTCTTTGTAAGTATGTCGAATTCGAAAGCAGGGCCACTGGAACTAACCCGGGACCTTTACCTTACAGTAATGAGAGCCACGTCAACGCCTAAACCGTAGCAGCCACAGACGTAGTTTTACATAAACTTTTGGGATATAATCAGGGAGGAATGTGGTTCCTGCGTTTTAGTAAATTGTGATAAAACTAAATTATTTTCAGAACTGCTTTGTTTAGCAATGGTTTTTTTGCAATTCAAAGACGAAATCTACCTTTTGAATTTTAAGGTTATAAGCAGGGAGAGGCTAATTTTGGTTTAGTAATATATTAATGTATTATAATTAATTTTAATGGCTATGAAAATGCTATACCGTTAGAGTAGTACAATTATCTCCATTGTGCTGTATAATTAATACTAAACATTTACTGATATTTCCCAAAGTGTGGATTGGTGTTTGAAAAAGACGTTCGGGCGTGCACAATGCTTCGCAGTCCTTTCAGCCTTCTAGGGGCTTAACTTCGCTCCCGGCGATTTTTATTGTATCTTTATGACCGCGCCGGTACCAGATCAATCCGTTCCTCGAAACGCAATTCCAGGTCCCATTACCGCAAGGGTAAAACGAAGAGTCTACCATGGGCAGGGCTGGGAGAATGAAACTCGAAAGCAAAAAGATGCCGGGGATCCCTGGCGCTAATCAACCCCGGGGCGCCACTATAACCATTATTTTCCCGTCCTGGTTTTATCCGATGCTTCGTGAAAGATACGACTTAATAAAATAACTTTGGTATTATTAATTTTTTGAGATTTTACCAGGGTCTTTTGGTCTGTTTTGTATGCTTCTATAGCGAAAAACTGAAAAGAATGGGAAAACAGCTTAAAGTTATAACCAAACGATCGGAAACGAACAACCTACATCTTAATTTGATATTAACCTTATTTTTACATTAAATCTATCAAATCCTTTTTTAATTTATATTGCCTTCGTTATATCTTTACACTCTCTTAAAGCCTTCCATCAAAACTTGAAAATTGTAAGGTCTCTGAGCAAATTGGACATGACGTGATCATAAACGTTTCGAAATATCGTTTAGATCAGAAATTCAGAAAAAATCTATGTGAATCATCTGTTGAGAAAAGTTGCAATTTGCCACATGGTACCCTATTTTTAATTGGAATTGACTGTGCCATTTGTCATTGAAATGATGTCATTAAATCTCATTGAGGTATTGTTCTCTATCAAGGTATCGGGATGTTTTACAAACGAATCTGCGTTGGTCCTTTATATATGCAATTTCAACCTATCTGTTCTATTTTTAAGTCAAGGTTTGAATAAGGTTGATCTGAGTAAATGTTATTTCAGACTGCGTCAAGCACGAAGTCGGTTTCTTAATCTCTCCACAGCGGTTTTCCCTTGTGCAATACCGGGCCTTTTACTTTATCAAATATGTGTACAAACTGGTGACATTTCCATCGAGCTGGGACGGGGTTAGGTAAATAAGTATAATTAAAAAATAAAACAGGGCCTATGTAAAACTTTCAAATTGAAAAAGAAAATGAAGAGACTCCTTTACGGCCGCGTGATGGCATCTCGGTAATGAAGCGGCCAAGGCCGTCGAAAAGCGGCCAAGAGGAAGAAAGTGACATGGAGTCATTACCGAGGAACCGAAGAGCGTAATGAAAATCGGTCTGGACAACATGGCCGCAACGGCTCCAGGAGAAGGCGAGAAACGTGATTTTTTTGGTTATTTTCTCTGAAAAAGATAAATGGACCATTTAGCAACCGCCGCCGCAAAACCAGTCCAGATGGATCGATAGAAAAAGAAGGAAAAAAACAACAACAGCCACGGAGTAATGGGCCGTAAAATAAAAATCGAATATTCGAAAAATGGAGATGAACTCATAACAAGGTAACGAGATTGCAGCGGATAGAAATTTCAGCACGAATAAGGCTCAACTGCATACTTAGATCACTTGGAAAGTAACTTATAAATATATCAAAATAATAACTAATAATAAAAATAAATATATAAATTTTAACTGACAAGTAAGGTTTTTGACTTTACGCCCCTAGTTTGTGCTGAACGCTTTCTCCAAATATTTTATTACATTCCTAGAAAATTGGACAAATTTGTCTCTTATAAATAAAAATCTAATGGTAAAAATTCAAAGCTATAATAGACTTTTTAAACGTTTCTTCTTTACAGAGTTTACATTACATCGAAATCCAGCTCAGGTTATGTTGAGTTTAACGTTCTACGTTTTTATGTAATGACCATTATTTGTCTACTAAACCATTATTCATTTAAATGTGCAACACTGTACGAAAAGAATGACACGTAAACGGACTTAATCGGTTGCAACTCCGGCTAAGAACGTTCAAACGACCAATTGAAATTCATTACTTTAAACAAGAGAGTCACGATTGTAAAGTTAAAACGAGCTTTGCATGACGTTTCTTACTCTGATGTACATCCATTTGCAGCAAAGTTATTTAAAATAATCTCAAACTGTTATATGTTTTACTGGCTTTTTTTCGAAAGTATTTTTCTGGATCTGCACAGATTTGGAAAAACCCACCACAAAGCTTCAAGATAAGACCTATCGTTTATTTAAGCTTTAACCTACCTAATTTATGAATGTAATCTTTCACCACCTTTTCCGAAAATTTAGCAGAAAAGAAACATTTTCGGCTAGTGTATTCTTAATATCTTAATTAATGCTGCTAATTGTATTACTGTGCTCCAACATGTCTTTTGAGGTTAAAATTTTCTGCAGTTTGTTATCTAGGATTGAGTAACAATTCCGCAAACTTCGAAGCTTCTAGAGTAAACAGATCAACAATTTCGATAACCTCAAAACCTCGTCAGGTCAACCGATGTTCTAACTCATGGCGGGAAGGATGCCGAATTGCTAGATCATTTATTGCGTTGTAAATATTGAAATGCTTTTCAGTTGATCCTTCACTCTTCCTAATTGTATAAATGTTAGAATGCTTTTAATGAACTGGTTTGAAGACAAATTTCCTTATTTAAGAAACTTTTCGAACAATGCCACGCCAGGTAGAAAAAAGTTCATTATGTTTGTATTCAGTTCAGAAATACAGGGCCTAGTTTTATTAATATTTTTCTTGACAAACAATGGTTAGCCTATCCAATATTGAACTTAGTCTACAATATGAAAAATTAGCGATCACCTCCTTTACAATACAATTATTATTGACTATTCTATTCCTAATGTCGCAAAGCACATGCATGTTGGTCAACCAAGCTTAAAGAAATATATATATATATATATATATATATATATATATATATATATATATATTATTAGCAATTGTTGTTGATTATAGGATGAATATGCAGAAGTGCGTGGAATTTTTTTAAGTGCGTTAATTAGACCTTGATTGTGAAACTTTGATGGAGTTCTTTAGTATCATGGTAATATCCGTGAGAATGAATATAGGATAATAATGTTTATATAACAAATTATTACGAATAAATGAGTTTATGTTAAAGAACTCTTTGAAACCAGTCAACCAACTGTGATTATTACTATTGCGAAGATGGTCAAATGTATTCCCAACGTTTTCAAAGTGGCCCCCCGACGATCATGGGATATTTTTAAGTGAGGTACAAAGCTGTACTGACCATTATTTCTTGTTCGGTGGGCCAAGTGTCCGTCGCACATGCTTTGACTGTTGTGTTGAGCTCAGGTACCTGGAACAGAAAGGAAGAGAGTCAGCAGACGGCCATTAGTCAGTTGGAGTTATTACAAAGTAAACTGTCAGAGTCTAACAAGGATCGGTAGCCGGCCTACAAATGAACGGGGAAGCTAATGAGTTGGATATTTACATGTTAGCCCCGGGCCAAGCGACGAGACATAAACGTATCAATGCCATCCATGTTTTGATCTTTCGCGCGAAGGAAATATCCGGATCGCTGTGTTTCATAAATTAGGTGTCACCATTACAGGATTTAAGCTAAGATCTAAAATTCAAGTAATTTGTGAAATTATGTACTGAAATGATACTGTCTCATAAAGAATGTTTTCAGTAATACATAGGCCACTTCACATCCTGCATACATTTTAACAGTAATTTTGTTTAAAGAAACTCGAAATAGAAATTTCGCAGCTTTCTTTAAATTTACATGTCTGTGAGAAGTAAGTTCCTCATAAATGTCTATTATTCGGATAGATTCTAGTACCACTCCTAAGGCCAATTTCATATTTCTCTTTTTGTATTATACGTCATGCAACGGTCTTATTACCATATTGTCTAATTAATTAATCACAACCGAGCCCCACATCGCACTTGTCAGATAGTTTTTGTTCATTTTAATTTGCCATTTTTGCCATCTTTAGTAATTTTTTGTGAGCTCGACCAACGACTGAGACTGATGATACAAATCAAAAGTGAACAGAAACGGCCAAACTGCATGTCGGCTTTCATTATGAGATTTTCTCTTGTGGTCTGGAGGGAGATAAACTGAATACCGGAATGTCCGGTCCGTTTAGTTCATTTTGATATGCCAACCTTGGCTTTTTTCCCTGTCCATATTTTATTTTCCTGAATTTGAAAAGCTGGAATGTGTCGGAGAAGGCAAAATGATGCAAGTCACCTTCAGCCAATCTAAAATTTTATTATAACTAGCATTTTGGGTATATAATAATGATCCACATTCACATGTTTGTATGTTTGATTGTCCCTGGCCATAATAATGACGATTAATTTTTAGAATTATTCAGGTATCGTGAGATGCGGTCTGGTGTGATGTAGGTACCAGAAAAAAATTTTCTTTATCGTGCCAACGTTTCGATCTTTATTGAAATCATCTTCAGGGCTCAAAGTGTTTTTCTGCGTAAGTTGCCATTCGTGCGTATCATGTTGAGAGTGCCACCAAACATAAAACAGCAATATCGCACTGGCAGTCTCAACACGACACCCAAGAATGGCACAATTACACAAAAGACAAACACTTTGAGTGAGTAGAAATACTTTGATTAAATATATAAAAAATATATTTTGCATTATATAAATTCACTTTCCACATCCAAAATATATTTATTAAATGTAAACAATGTTTGTGAATCCCAGGCCCTGAAGACGATCTCAATAAAGATCGAAACGTCGGCACGATAAAGAAAACGTTTTTCTGAAACCTACATCACGATATATGAATAACTATCGATTAACGGTCACTAATCTCTACACAAATGTTTACGATTTTGCCATTCGCGTTCAAACGATCAAAATGCTTTCGAAGATTACAGATACTGATAAAATCCTGTCTACGTTAATTCAAAAATATTTCAAAATTATGAAGTTTACATTAAAAAAATAGCCGGATTTCAATGATTATAATGAATGCATTGCATACCCGGGCAAACGACAACCGAGACATAAGAAATTGAGATTCTTGAGTACAAATTGTCTTATTTACAGATTTAATTAAACTACTACTACAAACTACTAGTAGTTCTATAATAGTTTAAAAAAACAGTACTTGATATTTTGCCCAAAATTAAAAAATCTTTCTGGACCAATAAGATTTTTGAACTTTTACATCTTTAAGATACTAAAATTTTACAACCAAATGACCGCAAGGAGTATGTTTCTGTTGGATTTCAAGTCGATTTTCTTTAACAGAGTGCCTATTTTTCTTTGTCACATCCTAATTGTTTGATGAATGACTTTGTATCATGTTTCAAAACTTTCGTGGTGGTTAAATGGTCACAAAATGATTCTCTTGACGAGTATGAAATAATAAATGGGCTAGTTTTTCGTAATAGTGAGCGAATAAGTCAATAAAAAAGCATGTTGTAGTAAAAATATTTTAGTTTAATTATATTTTGATTAAACTTTAGATGAGTTTACTAATAATTCATGGCACGTATGCTCAGTTTATTAAGGTTAATTCACACTCTGTTTAGATCCAATTGGTTCTGTTGAAAAGATAGCCAATTTTGTCGTTTGAACAGTTAAAACTGCGGTTCAAATCACCTGCCAAAACATACCGCATCGACCGTTCTCAAACGGCGTAGTAGCAGATGATTTGTCTCGCAATTACACTGTCAATCTTTCTCGAAAAGTTTATCGTGATGGTCGAGGGCGAAGCGGGAGCAGGATCGAAACGGGTTGCCCTTTCGTGAACCTCGCTCCGGTCTTCTCTCTCGAAATGGTGGAAAAAGCGATTTTGTGTAATTTCCGAGGGCGATTTTGTAGTGATTTCCTAAACCGAAACGGAATTCACATGAGCTTCACCTATTCGGGATTCACTGGGATTATTCATCTTCCCCTCTGGGCCTACTCGGAAGCCCGATCCGACAAAAAGAAACCGAGTTTAAACTGTTCGGCGCAAGGAATTTTCGCCCTACTTAAAAACAAACATGAATAAAACATGCCATGATGCCACTGATTTACATAAAATTACCTGTTTTCTCCCAAATGCCATTCTCCGGCCTCCTCTTATTTACACACATACACACGGGGGTCCTCCCGTTGTGAAAATAAAACTGGGGGGGGGGATCGTACAAATGGCAATGTTTAAGACATTGACGCCTGGAGAAACCATTCAAGATAGATAATAAGTTAAAAAATACTTTTAAGTATAGAACACATTAAGTACAAAAAGAAACTTGCATCTTTTTTTTACATCTCCCATTGTAAATGCGAAAATCACGAGAAAAGCTGAAAATCAAGACGCAGCGAAAATATATTGCAATTTATTATTTTTTAAATAATACTTCTCTAAGATGACTCAAAAATAAAGCGTAAGCAATGTTTGAGATAAGTTTTGCTTAATTTTGGACGTTAAAATACGCATGATTTCTGCTAAGTAAGCTTGAAAGCTGATAAGTGTTTGGACAAAATTTGATGGTTAATTAAAATCGATCTTTATATACTGCATACTCAGCAAGTTATGATGTGTTTTTTCGTATAATAAATATTTAATTTTTTTACAAACTCTTCCATCAGTTTGGTTTTCTTAAGAAAGCTTGCAGACCAAAATTACTCGATTTGGAGCAATGTCAAGAACTCCCACAATCAAACAAAAGATTGGGTAAAATGTTTACTTATTATCCTATTTCATAAGTTAATTACTGTTCAGATGTGTCCCACATAATAGAGGCGTTTCATGCCTTGGCTCCTTACAGAGAGCGTGCAGGCACGCTGCCGGATTTAAGAAGAATCCTCGAGCATAGTAGCGAGTTTCTGAGTCCCCTGTTCCGCTTTCTAGGGAAATATTTTTAAAAAATTGTATCTAGTATGTCTTATGTGTCTTGTGTTTTGTCTGTGTGCATGTATTTATTGGCGTGAATGGTGAGGGGTGAGGGTGAATAGAACGTCACCATCGCCCCTCGAACGATGGAAGTGAGTGAGTGTATGTGCGAATATTAATAAAAGTACCTCATCGACCCCAATCTACCTTAATTTAATATTGTAGGTCGGTGGAGGAATATCAAGTACTCCACCGACCAAACGGAATGATTGTACTGTATGAGTGTATTTAAGTGTATGAATGATGTGTATTGAACGGGTATAGAATATAGACTTAGCGTGGGGCTGAAATGACCGAGATGTCGGAAGCCCCAGCAAAAAAGAAAAAAACTATTCAGTAAATGATATAAACATCGTTGAATACTTTAATTTTATTTTCTTGATACTACCGCCGGGCTTTATACAGACATAAATTAGATCGTGTAGTTTTTATGATATCCAGTCGTTGCCTAATCTAAACTAGAAATTTATAATAAAAAGGTTTAGGTATTACATTTCGATCAATAAAAAATTCAATAGCCCGAGCGTGATTCCAACCAAATATTCATTTGTCGCCGAGAATCCAATCCGATTACACGACATTTGAAAAGTGGCAAAAAAGAGGGAAAACTCAAAATGTGGGGTTGAAATAGGAAGTTGATGTCCGAGTGAGTCGAAGTCACGTTAGCTCAAGTGGTAGAGCAGCGGCATGTCTAGCCGTGGTCGTGGGTTCGAATCCCGCTCGTGCCATTGACTTTTTTTATCTCAACTAAAAAACCTTAATTAATTGTAATGTATTAATTAGCCAAGCGAAAACGAAATTAGTGGATTTATGTATTACAATATTTTTCATAAGTTATTTAATGCTCGGTAAATGGTACACAAATGCAGACAGAAATTACATCGTATAATTTCTATTATATTCAGTGGTTGCCTATAGTAAAAAAATATATTTTTTTCTTTTATATAGAAATCCTTATCACCAACATGATGACTGAATAGCATACAATGTTTACATATTACCATATTATCTATGTGTTGATGTTAGATTAGAGTTAGTTATATGTGATTTGAACTAAGCAGATAATTTCTACATTATCCTTTTTTTGTCAAAGAAACGCATGGATTAGCCAGATAATCTAGAAAAATGATTGGTGTTTCAGCAGAACTGATTTATAAATTAAAATTTTATATATTACAACATGCAAATCTCGTTGTGTTGCCTCAAATATATTCCGAGATTGTCTTTTTATTTTTTAAAAAAGTAAGACCACAGAAGTTGAACAAAGTGAAATGAGAGTTGGTTTTACGATTTTCCGTCGGAGGCGTATTCCAGGCGTAAACAATGCGTGAAGAAGCGTAGAATTCTAAGACATTCAGTCCGCAAGTAACCACGGCTTTATCCGAAACTAGGCATGTAAATGGACACTCGAGTAATTAATCCTCCTCCTAACAGAATTAGTCATCAAATTATCGTGTGACAAATGCCCTTCCTTGTTATATCCGCAATTAGAGACTCAAAGAGAATGTAATGACGCTCCCATTAACAGCATTCCTCGCTCGCGTCTCGTGTTCAAAGTCACCAGAATTAACCCGTCCCGTTTTCGAACCGGCATTAAATAAAATAAGCTCTTCAAAAAGGCCCCTCGCCAATTATTAAACGGAGACGTTCCCGAAAAGGCGTTTTCCGGCGAAAAATATTTAATGGGGCTGAAATTCAAAAAGGACCCTCTATTCCGGCTCGTTTGATCCGGACCGGGGAAGGTTTAAAGTCAAATCTATTAACGACAAGGGGCATAAAAACCGGTGTCACATGTGCTCTCGACATGGGTGTCTATATGTGTCGACTCATCTGTATCTATCACATCAGAGAGTGGGCGGTCTGCTCTTCTCTTATAACGTATCACCTCCTATTAACACCAGCCCCAATGAGGAAATTAGATCTCGAAATATTGCCGTGGACAAAGTTCTATTTACAAGAGGTTGTTACCACGGGCATTTTAATGGCCAGACAGGTGATATTTACGGTTCGGCCTCCCAAAACCAGCTTCTTGGCTAATTTCCTACACCCTGGCCAATGAAGTCGTAAAAATGTCTCGAATTCTGTCGCCCCTTTGAATCGCACAAACCGTTACATGGAAATCATTTATAAGATAATTTAATTATTACTGAATTTTACAAGTAAAATTAATCAAAATCATACACAAATTATACAATACCAAACATAAAATAAACTTCACAGCTTATAGAACCTTGTGCCTTGCTTGGCTCACTTTTTTACGGGGATTCGAACTTACCGATTTCCGAAGATAAGACAGTAGGCATTAACTGGGATTCACGCATAACGCACAAACACGTGTGTCTAAGTTGAAAGTTCAGCCGCAAAGAGGTCACACCGTCCAGCAATCGATAAATAATAGCATCCAATAATTAGGAAATTTTTGTTAAACACGTGCTACTTGTAGGCTCGGAGAAATTTCATTAAACTATCTGAATGGATCAATGACATGAATATCAACACACCATTCCCATTTTGTCAAGCTAAATCATTCCCTTGTTTTTGTTTGAAATTTTTAAAGGTTAGCATTGAAAGTTATTGTGGAATTCTAAATAGAGAACCTAGAGAATCATAATCCTACTAGAATTGGTTGGGATCACTACTAACCCAAACGTTGACACAAAATTGCGTTTGAAATAAATTTTACAAGAGAGAGAGGGGGTGAGAGCGAGACAGAGAGAGAGAGAGAGAGAGAGAGAGAGAGAGAGAGAGAGAGAGAGAGGGAGGGAGAGAGAGAGAGTTTTCAGTTATTATATGTTCTAGTCGTTTAATTATATTGATGATGATGGCTTGGTTTATGGGAGACTTTTTGACTGGACAGAAAAAGCGTTGACATAATAATGGTGCACTAAAGTAGTAGTTTAATTGTGTGGTAAGCATACGGAACTAATGGTGCTCAATCTCACTTCTTATGCCTGCCCTACAGGCCCGCCCGACCTCATTCCTCTGGAAGTGTCTTCATTCTTTCTTTCTTTTTTTCTTTTTTAATTTTTACCAGTAGGAACAACAATTTAAAAATTGGTCACCGATTTTCCAGTTTGGGAATCGGATCTAAGGCTATTACGACCTCGAGCCCTGGCAAATGGGCCCTATAATTAAAGGAACATACTTTTACAGATGTGAATATGAAATAGAAGAATTTCGATTCTTTCATCCCGGGGCAATTAACAGTTATAATTTCAATCTTAAATTATTTGAACCTGCGGCGCTTGCCCATTTTTTTCTTCACCTTTCGGAAATGCCGAAAGGTAAAATATGGTCTCTTCGATCTTTTTTTTTATCTCGATTTATGTTTTTTGTTCTGTTGCGGCCCGGTAGCTTTCGGAGCCTGGGGGTCATTACGACCCATATGCGGTCGGTTCTAATGGGGGCCCCCAGTCGTTCCATCTGATACGTCAGTTCAGTCAGGTGACAACTTGTAATTCCGAAAGGCCGCAATTGTGAGAGGAGAAAAGGAAAAGAGCCAACGGAGAGAAAGGACTCGAGGAAAAAAACGGTTAATTTGTAAACAACTAATGAACGCGACTCATCGATTCTGATTGCTCTGGAAAAAGAGTCTTCATTAAAAACCAACGGAACGACCGAAGAAATCATCTGACTGACGTTAATAAATAAATCGGCCTTTCGTTCCCTTCACCAAGAAGAATCATCTTCGCATCCCGTCTCCAAAACACTTTTTTCCACATAATACATATTTCAGTATAATAAATAAATTTTTGAAATTACAACGGCAACTCTGATTTTCAAACTGATTTCGTCTAGTTCCTCCTTATTTTGACTGTTTTATACAATTTATCACAGAGAATGAAAATAGTTCTTTTTATGAGAAAATCGACTTAGTCTTTAGTTCAACCGTATTTAGGCTAGCTTCACCATTAATAGGGCAAGCGTAAATTTCTCTAGCGATATTAACCGATTTCAAATTTTATACATGGATTGATAAATTGAAAGCGATTATAATTAACCATTTCAGAGGGAAAATGTATTAAAATTATAAATTACATCCATTCGTCATGTCTTAGCCTGTAAATTCGACGTTATTGGCTTTCTACACTAGCATGTAGTAACTGTAATGTTTTATGCTTCTTTATTAGTATTTACTTATGATGCCACATTGACAAAAAAAGCTCAGGAGCCTATAAGAATATGTAGTAATACCTACGCACACACGGTGCTTTTCTTTTCATTCTTCCTCCTGCTCTCTGTACCCCACTTGATATGATCTCTCGTTATCACACACACACACACTCTCTCTCTCTATCTATCTATTTATATATCTATCAATTTATCTTATATATCCCTCCTCTACCTTCGTATCTCTCAATCCCTCTCAGCATCCTTGTTTTTACATTGACATGATCTATCTGACTCTCTCTCTCTCTCTCTCTCTCCCCTCTCTCTCTCTCTCTCTCTCTCTCTCTCTCTCAACCTTTATTTTAAATGTATACAATTAAATATCAGTGCTTGCGTTGGTAACGGTTCCAACCAATTCCAATAAGATCATGGTTTTGTATATAGAATCTCATACTTACATTCAACGTAAATATTTAAACACTGAAAGTGATTTAGCATTGATTAAGAAAATGGAAAAAGTTTGTCGTTATTGGCCGAGATGAAGTCATAAATGTGGTCGAATAAGAACAAATCGGCTCCACCTTCGGCACCTCGACCAATTTGGTTCCGAATCGGGTCCCAACAGTCCGTTCCCAGACAAATAATTTATCTAAAACTATTAGAGGATGAGGACTAATGCTTTGCCCCGGAGGCACACCGAAGTTATGAATATAAATCATATTTCTACCGCTACCGGAAGCTACTGTGGGCCACTATAGTTAATTGGAGGCCCTCACCTGCCTTTCGTACCCGATCAATGGGAAACAAAAACGGGATCGGCCATGTTCGGTCGGGAAAAAAAATGTTTTAAAAAAACAATTACGTCCAATTAAACTTGTGTAGCCGGTAAGAAACAGTAGAAGAACCTAAGTAGAACAACTTAAAAATAAGGAATGAAGGAGCTGCTTTATCCTGTGATAAGCGTTTTTGGTACATTATTTTTTAAGCTAGTTTTAAGCTATTACAGTCGATTCTTGATAATTAGAAACCCAAAAGACCAAAAAATAATTAGAATTTCAACTGCAAAATCGAACTTGTAACTGATTATTTTAAAAAATCATCTTTTGTTCAATGTGGTCTTTGCCTTTTCTAAAGCCATTTTCTAAAGTGTTGAGAAGCGAGAACAGACTGACAAAACTCTAACCGCCGAAAACAAACTGGAAAAATCAAAGAAACTTTAGATTGAAAGGAAGTAAACAGTATGTGGAAATTTAGAGAAACATTAACAAGAAAATATCGAAAATATTAGCTTTATCTCTCCTCTTATTACAAAAAATATTTATCTAGTGTATAATAATACACAATATTTTTCCGATTTACCATAGAGATCTGTGGAGAAGTTTGCACTATCAATAAATTGAAATTAACAAGCGTATTTCTAAACATATTTGTTTATATTTCTTTCGCACTGTCTCTTTATTTTTAAATGCGAGATATTTTTCTCATAAGCCATGTGTAAACGGGATAAACCGAAGGTCCAGGATTGGTTTTGTCACTTTTCACCCGTCAGTTACACGCCTGACAGGCTGACGTTTCTCCGGGCGTCTTCTGGAAAACAAGGGTGGCTCGTCTCAGGTCATCGTCGGCACCGGTGCGAAACGGCATCGTTCCTCGGTAGAAACCGGCTAAAAACCAATTCCCCAGGCCGAGGAGCATTATGTTTATTCGTGGTTTTGACACGGGCTAAAAGGGAACCGACGTTTTTATGAGAGGGTCGTTAAAAACGCAAGATAAAAAGAGACGGCGGGCCAAGGAGAAAAGAATGGGTTTTGTTTTTTGCCAGTCCTCCGACGTTCGGAACCAATTCACAAAGAAGGGTGTATAAATAAACCGGGCCAATTTTGAACTGGCGATTGGAATTTTACGAAAATGGGTCAGTGACAAGGCAATTGGAACACTCAAAAAACAGAACAACGAAAGTGTTAGATAAACTAACAATAAAAACTTAAGATCATAACTAATTATTGCAAATTGTTAGTGATTTGTGTAATGCCGCCTCGTGTTTTCTTTCGATCTGTACCCCAAATATTTATATATTGATTTATAAGCAACGATAACAATCAAGAAAGCGTCCATACCTAAGAAATTAAACAAGATGAAGCAATGTACGTAATCGCCTTTTAAATTTAGACGAAAGACGGATATTTTATTCTGAATAAAAAGAAACGGATTTGATTTTGAAAAATGGCGCAAGACTACCCTTGACAAGGATTTAAAAGTCAAAAAGTTCTCTATGAGTAAACCATGAAGCTGTAATACAATAAACCCTCCAAACATGGCATAGTCGTCTAATAGAATATTTATAAAACCAGTCCTCGAGGAAAACTGAATCTCAGATCTGAGAATTTTCCCCGATAAAACGATCCTGATGTAAATCGGCCCACCCTGCTTATGCGGCATGAAAGCATCCACCTGAATAATCGATTATCCGTCCGGTGTTTTATTTCTGGCCCGTACGAAAACCAAAGTCCATCAACATTGCCGAGTTAGCCGGAGAGGTCTTGTTT
Source organism: Cimex hemipterus (assembly GCA_039619505.1). Taxonomy (NCBI): domain Eukaryota; kingdom Metazoa; phylum Arthropoda; class Insecta; order Hemiptera; family Cimicidae; genus Cimex; species Cimex hemipterus. The sequence goes on along the minus strand of CM077107.1, from coordinate 2,689,825 downwards.
TACCGTCTGGGGAGCAAAAAGGCTGAGTCAAGAGGGCGTCGTTAGCAGCTTCCGCCACGGCGATGTTAACATCCCAAAACATGTCACAACAAGGGCTCTTTCCATTTCCTTGGGGTTCTTTTACAATGGAGCCAAAAAAAGGGAATCAATGCAAACCTTGGTTTATGGGGCGTGGAACCCCTGCGACGCCAAAGAGCTGACTTGAATTATTTGCATTTTTGGATTTCTAAATATAACAAAAAATCTTATTCACTTCAACATTCTTGCACAAATTCAATCACATTCTTTATATAGTTGAGAACAAAAAGCGAAAGTGTCGCTACAAATTAATAACGAGGTCTTAAACTTTATAATACCAGTTGAGTAATTTATCTTTAACGGTTGCAACGATGCGCGATATCTCGGCAATTAAGTCGTTAATAAAACGTTAGAAAGGCAGGAAATGGTCTTATCTGAAACGAAATTCTGTTAATTTAAGAGGAAAGTCAGTAGACAAACAACTCCTAACAACTTACGTTTTGACATATTGAATTTTACTAATTTTATCAATTTCGCATCTTTACGTTGTCCTAACTCCTAATGATTTAATTAAAGATTAAAATTATTACAACCATTATTATAGTCAGTAAGGTATAGTTGATAAAACGTAATTCCAAAATTTATGTAAAAGCAAACTTATAAATTTAATTTTACAAAATATTAAGATTTATTTATGAATACAATCACAGTAAGCGATTTAAAAAAATACTAAGTATTTAGCGGAAATAAACTTGATTGGTTTATTAAACCAGAACTTAAAGGCCCATTAATAAGCAGCACTATATACAAAACTAATAACAATAATCAACTTAATCAGTAATTTCATTAATTTCGTGGTCCGCTTGACCAATTAATACATAACAATTAATTAAGGTTTTTAGTTGAGATGAAAAAAAGTCAATGGTACGAGCGGGATTCGAACCCACGATCTTCGGCTAGCTACGCCAGTAAGTTAGTTAATCAGTAATCTTGCATTAACTATAGGAAAAGCTCGGGCAAGTTTTAGACAAAAGAAATTCGTGGGATGCTATTTAAATATAATGCATTTACAAATTCCAAATATTTTTATGTAAGCTTAATTATTGTTCAACCTGTACAAACCTTGTTAGTGAAGGTATAAGTGAAGAGAGAAAAGTTTTGATTTTTTTTTTGCTACAAAAACATTGATATTAGTAAGTCCCTACCAAGATTAGGCTCACTAATACGATGCAGACAAGTTAATTTAGAAAAAAAATGTGAAAGATTCCTAAAGGTTTGTGTATACATCAATTCTTGATAACTTCATACGAAACAAGTTTAGTTTAAAAAAAATAACGAAATTCGTTAAAACGGTCCAGACAAGAAAATGTGTAAAAGTAGAGAGAGACATGTTTTGATGTTTTTGCTACAAAAACATTGAATTTGTAAAATCAAGATTGGTCTCAAAAATATTTAGACAAGTAAATTTAGAAAAAAGTAAGAAAATGTTTACATATTTTTTGTACAGTTCCTAATAACTTCCTAATGTATAGAGAAGTTAAGACAAGTTAAAAAGTATCAAAAAAGCCTGTTGTACTTAACGATCGAGACGCGTTCCAAACAAGAAAAAGTATTTAAACAAAAAGAGCATACAAATTTGCAAAATTTTTCAATATAAACATTATTTATCATGCCTTCCAACTAGAACAAACCTAAAAAAAAAGGTTCATGCAATTTAATGTATAGAAAATCTAAACAGGTTTTTACATGTTTCTGCAAACAACATGTTGTTGATAAATCCCTGCCATAATTTACGTGAGTCGTTTAAAAAAAACAGGTAAGTTGCAAAGCACATAAAAAGTTTCGAAGGTTCTTTTATATAAACAGTTAATAATTGCCAACGAAAAAAAAGTGTTGAGATAAAATAACAACCACGAATATGCAAATAATCCCTGTGCAATTCAAAATTAATGTACCACTATAATTGATTTACATGTTTGTATGATTCTCTATGTAAATAAGTAGTTAAAATATTTGTCTCGGAGGATTTAATTTTAAATCCATAATAAACTGAATCAATTTGCATATAGCATTACATTGTGACGGTAATGGCGATTAGAGCATAAAAAGTGGTAAATTTACGAGTTTACCCCCAGGTGAGTAAACAAAACGCCCCCCCTGCCACCGATCCCGCCTAGTCGGCGTACGGATTATCTGCAAGGCAATTTGTAATAAAGTGCTTTGCCGTGATATTTAGACGATATATCAAAGGGCGGCACGTCGCTCAGCCCTCGGGGGTTGATTAATTGAAAGGAAGATATGGCGGAGTGTGAGGAGGGGCCTCCTTAGGGCTTTGATAATAGCTATTACATAAGCTAATAAAATCCCACCAAGATTAATACCGAGGGAGCATGCGAGACGGTAAGCGTGTAGAGCAGCAGTACATCAACCCCTTATCGCCCCTGACTCTTTCCGAATGAGAACTTCAAAGGGTATAAACTACCCTCTTGGCACCTGCCTTGGGAAAGCCAGGAATATTCATAACCCTACCTGTTTTCATTTGACAATCGTTAAGAATTTACATTTTTTTAACATTTTAAACAAATTGTTTTATTTAAAGAAATCGTCATGTAATCATGTATTTTGTAATAGATTTAAATGCAACCACCTAAAATATAAAATGGCAGTTTAACTAATCATTTATAACTTTTTAAGCAGACGTGTGATTCTTATACATAATTCTTATAGATTGTGATTCTTTTACCTTTACATTTTATACCTGTACAAACAAGAGTATAACCATTTTCAAATTGGATTATTATGTAAAGTAAAACTCGGTTTTATTGTTTTTGAACTGGTTAGAAAAATTCAACCCTTCTTTAATTCTTGCAAGATAATGTAATTCTTGCATGTTGGAGCTAGGACGATTTCGATCAAAACACGCACACCTGTTTTAAGAATCGCATTCGTTGAATAATCCAGTAACGGTTTCGGCGTAAAATCTCATTTTTAATAATTGAAAATCAAAATGAAACTGTCTTGCGTTCTGTGGTGGTTTAGTCTTAAGTTGGACTAAGAAACATTAGACTTTGTGTCGTGAGATTTGAAGTCAAATCTCTGAGTCGCGTTTGACCGGTTATCATTTTTGTTTTTAGAATTATTAACTGAAAATAAATATTACACGACCTTACAACGAAAATTCCCTGTATGCAATAAACTCTTGGCAGAATATAAATCATCCTGGGTTGACTGTCATGTAAGTATGTTTATTTCCATAATTCCAGGAGACTACACGATTAACCTCAGTTGTGAACTATTTTAAGAGTTTATCGTGTAGTCTCAAGTTAAAACAAGTAATAACCTTTACAACGAAGAACCTCATTTCCATCAGTAGACAAAAAACCTTCGCAGACTCCACTGATCATAAATTTGCCTGGGTTTGACTGTCATGTCAGTATGCTCAGCTTTTCGTAAATCAATGAAGAATTACCTTAGCTTTCTAATAAAATACTTCACAATTAAAGTTCGTCGTGTAGTGTCAAGTTAAAAATCAAGAATAAAGAATGATCTTATCAAAGAAAAGAACTTCATTTCCTTCAGTAGAAAAATATCTTCGCAGCCTTGACTCGGCAGTCTGTCTGGGTTTGATTGCCATGTCAGTGCGATCAGCTTTCTTTCGTTTCACTCAAAAATTCTCTATTTTCCTTAATAAAGAAGTTCAAAATTGAAGATTATATAGTAGACTCAATTTATACAAAATAAGAATGATATTTACGCCGAAATAAACTTCATTTTTATCTTTAGACGAATGTGATCAGATTTCCATAATACCAGTGAAAAAGTATTTGATTTTGCTAATAAAGAAGTTCATAATTGTGTAGACTTAATTTAAACCCAATAAGAATCATCTTTTCTTTTCTCTGTGGATATTTTTTTCCGCACCCTTCGCTGTTCAGTTATGCATCTCTCTGGGTTTGACTGTCATGCCAATGTGATGAGCTTTGCCCAGAAAAGGTCATATTTTTGTAAAAGTGAAGATGACCATGTAGCTTCCGTTTAAACCAAGTAAGAATAATCTTTACATCGAAAAGAATTGGGGAAAAGAAAGATCAGTTGCCTGGGTTTGACCGTCATTTGTGTAACAGTGAAGTTACAAATTTTGTTCATAAAGATTTGTACCGTCAAATATAATTTTAAAAATGTTATAGTCATAGGTTGGATCATAGGATTCCCCCTATCTTCCATGAATTTATTTAAACTTGAAAATATGATAAATTGACATAGTTAAAATTGAAAATATCACTCTGTTTGCTATCAGTGCCATAAAATGATTGATGACCGTTGCGATAAAAGTCAGCACGGAAAGAGGACATTTGGTACTTTGTTCGAGTAAACAACGTAGATTGCCATCTAATTGCACCTTGGAGGAATTGGGCAAAGGTTCGCCAGGACCAATTATCCCCGTGGTACGACGAATGTCGGCCGGTGGGGCTTCGTTCGAACCCCGAGCCAAGTTGTGTGTCGGCGCCCGTGTACCTCTCAATCTTCTCTTTCATCTGGATGCGTAGGCATTTTTCTCGGGTCAGGAAAGAGCCCGGGGCTAGAGCTATTACCCGCTCTATTAATACTAGGAGGGGGCGGAGGGCTACCCGCTCTTCGGATCTGTCGTTTCAAATTTCTGTCCCGGTTCTAATGGTCTAATTTATTAAATGCGTTTAGGAGGTTTGCCCATTAATCTACCAACACACTCGGTGATATTTAGACCTGATTCAATGCCACTTCTGTTCTGGCTATTTCTTTTAAGGGGGTGTCTTGCATTAAGCTAAATGAAATATCCACAAACCAAGCTGAAACACCAACATTGAAAAGTTTTACAGAGGCAAGAAACCAAAGACGAAGATTGGGTGGACCATACTGGCCTTACCAAGACTTCTTTAGTAAATAGAAACGCAATTCAAAACGACTACTGTTCGAGTAGACGAGGGTCTACAGAGGCCGACTTGCTGACTAGATTATAATAGAATATCTTTATCTCCGATCAACTAGGTAAAAAGGATTTTTTTAAACGCGTCCTTCAAATAATGTTTACATGCTTCAAAAATTTATATGTTCCCTTACTCTTGCTGTTTAATCACTGGATTTCATACAGGAAAAGATGATTTTCTAATTAAATGGTGTGCAAAAAATGAATTGGCGCGGTTTGACTTTTGTAAAACAAATTACCATAGATATTATAACATTTTGAAACTAATCCATAGACCTGGGCTCGGTTGGTGAAAAACCGTGGTTCAAAATCGTCTAACGATTTGTTTGTCAATCGTTCAGAGTTGTCAGGTCGAGGATAGTCGAAATAAACATATCCTTAATCTTCCCCATTTTCTTATTTGTCCTCTGACAGCTTATTAGACCGTCAGAATCAATCGATGGCCTTCTAGCGGGGCGGCTGCCGAAAATGGATTTTGACGTAAATTAACGCCACTGTATTTCTTCAAATAAAATCCCAAGGAAAATAATCAAGCCAAATCCTCCCAAAAAAATCGATTTTATTTTCGTGAAAATTTCTCTAAATAACGTTTGGATATTTGACTTGAACGAATTGCACAAAATCCGTTTAGAAGAAAATATCTCTAATCAAATGCATCGAAAAAAGAAAATGAAGCAGTTCAATTCAATTTTTAAAAAAATCACAATTTTACGTACTAAAACTCAAAAATCGAAACTTTCAGATTTCTCGAAAAGTCCTTATTAAATTTTTTCAATATTTGTCATAAACCAAATAAATGTCCTACATGAATGAATAGAAATATTTTGATTTTGATGAAAAGATCGAAACGTTGGCACGATAAAGAAAATGTTGTTCTGAGACCTGCACCACACCAGACCGCATCTCACAATTTCTGATATCACGATCCAATAAAGTCTTAACAGACTACAAAAAGGAGTAATGAAATATAAAGATGAATTGAAAACCAGTGAAGGAATCCGATCAGAAAAAACCCCACTCCAACTCGAAATACATGGTATCAATGCGTGAATAGAAGATTTATACTGACCAAAAATCCTCATAAGACTAAGCACTGGAAGAAAAAAATTTCATATCCAAGATAATGGATGAATACATTCAAAATCTCTAAAACCTGGACCAATATCTTGAGTCGCCATGCCACCATCTGCCCAGAGGATGATCTGCATATACCCCATCCTATACTTGGGATAACATGATTCCTTCACCTCAGAATGGATCCAGCAAAATAAAAAGAATCCCAGACCCTGAAGAAGATCTCAATAAAAATGGAAACTTAAAGTCAATAATTTCGTGATCCACTTGCTCAATTTATATATTACAATTGAATTTCAACTCTCAATCTCAAATTTCTCTCAACTAAAAACCTTAATTAATTGAAATATAAAAAACATTGGCACGACAAAGAATATTTTTTTCTAAACCTACGTCACACCAGAACGCATTTCACGATCTCTAAATAATCAAAAATAAAGGGGCATTAAATACTGCACAAATAGCTGTAGTGTTAACAAGATGTCACCTAGATAACTAAAATCTTTTTGAATCTTAAAACCGTTAAATAATAATGCAATAATCCTTTAATCAAAGTTCTAATGTGTTGGTAAATAAGTAAATATTTGCACTATTTTGGTTTCGATATGTTTACATATAAAAAATCCTACATTTAATTTTATTAATTTAAAAAATATGGCAACCTCACTGCAGAGTTGTTAGAAAGTGCGACCTATTTAAACATCTTGTAATGATTGGTGACAATAAAAACCGAAGTGGTCCGATGACAAAGGGAGAACTGTCGGATATTAGCGAAAGACACGTGTTCCGTCCTGCGAGATGCACGTAGGGCGCACGAGCTGTTTCGAATTGACCCTCCAAGTCAATGGGATCCACACGTGCACTTGACTTTTGACGAACAGGTACTTTGTACTCCGTGTGCGCCTTCTCAGGCCGGCCCCAATTGTCCATTATCGACATATCGTGGGAAACCGGTCCCCGTTCTCTATTCTGTTAAAACCCCTCGGGGTGGATTTATATGCGTTTCCTCGGATCGATTGAATCTTGATTGGTTAACGACGTAAGTGAACAAAGAAAAGAACCTTCCTGCTATATGGACCCGGAGGAAGGCCATTGAGTTTAACTCGTGACAAACGTTTTGGAAAATAACGAGGAAATTACACCTACGAATCGCCTAAGATTTTAATGGTGAACCCCCGGGAACATATTTAGTCGATTGGCCTTAAAAACTGTTACATAACCAAACTTTTCTCGTAATTTTTTTCGCCACTATGTAGTTTTAAACGACAAATGTGAAGGGTACAGTTATTATTTGTCCTTTTTAAATTCAATTCCCCAATCAAGATGTTTGAATAAGCGCTTAGAGGATTGAAAAGCCCGTTGTGTTGCCCTGCTGAGGCCACAAGTCTTTTTAAAGGAAACAACTACCAGAACACGATATGTGATACAGCCAGATGCTTTAATCACGTTCGGCTTGATTCATCCGCTCTCACAGCAACCGCATTAAAATCACAGATTTTTATAGACAATGTTTGTTTACCTACAAGGCAACAACCAACGAAACAATAATGATTCGTAGTTTAACAGAATTATCTAGCTAGGTAAAAGTTTAAAAGCTACGGTAAGCTAAAGCTTTAAAAAATACGGTTAAAATCAGTCAATGTTTAGTACCGTTTGTATAAAACATATAAAACTATGGAACATCAAATTAAATTATTTCATTGTTAATGTCAGGAAAGTTACACATATTTGTTTCTCCCTTCCATTCTACAATTCTAGCGAAAAGAAACGGACCCAGATGCAATGATGATGTACCTTATGTGAGGAAATGATCGGCCTTGATGAAAAAAAATGAAGCATACCATGAAAAAACAGTCACATAAGGTTCAAACAGAATAACTACTGGTGCCGGCTGTAATGAGATTGGCTTCTTCTAAAATACTTCCCAATTTGTACTGCATTGCAAAAAAAAATTAAGAAATTAAATAGTTTATGAAATTCGGAATAGAATATCTTAAACATAAAGGTTTTTAAAAAACAATAAAGTCAATTGTCTTTAAGTAAACGATGATAGCGTTAACCGGGAAAGGGGGGTGGACTTTGGTTAGTAGTTAGTAGTAGCGTAGTTTGGTTTTATTATATATTGTTTGATTATTTTAGTTCGTATTGAAAAAAGAGTTGATGAGAAGAAAGAAGATAACATGTCCACAAAGCTTTAGGAAAGGGTAAATCAGCCTTTTTATCAATTATTCGCGGATGGTTGTGGCAATAGCGAAATGAAGTGGACCGAAAAAGGAACCAGTTTGCTCTCCTGTTAAAACAGTTTATGAAAGAGATTTTGTATAATAGAAGGTTGGCCTGTTTTCGTATTAATTTCATATATGTTATATATATGTTTTATATTCTTCCTCTTTTGTCTTTCATTATTTTGTGATTGTAGAGACAAGAGCGAAAATTAGCGTCCTTGCAAGAAAGAGCATGATATACCGTCCTGCTCAAACGAAATTGATGGTTATTAGGTTGAACAAAAGTAAAATTTTTTGACTGGTAAAAAAATGAATAATTAAAACAAAGATGTTTAATTTATACTGTTAAAAAAGGGTTTGATGTGACGCTGTTTAAGATTGGTCAAACCCTTCTAGGCAATTTGATTTTATCGTTGTTTAAATAACGCCAGTTCGGGGAGGTTTTGTGTCATAAGTAAAACGTGATTCTACTGTTGGCGCGGTCTTCATCAGACGGATCGTTATTGTCATCGGAGCAGAGAACATCTGATGACTGGAACATTCTGCTACAATGTTATCTTCCTGATCGTGATCCTTTCACTATAGAATTATAGAGTCAATTTAGACAGTTTATCGGGAGATTGACGTTTTGACCTGTTTTCGATGTTTGCATGACACACTGTCAGTGTAACTCATATTGGCCAGAAAAGAAAACCATCAGATATCGGATTAGGAAGAAACAAGCAATTTGTCCGAACAAAAATTTTACAGGCGTTTTCAGGCACAGGGAGATTTCTTGTACTAATGTTAAGCTGCTTATCATGAATAATGAAATTAAGTGGCTGATGGACAAGACAGGGTAGATACTCGAGTTCTGGAATTCCACCGGATAGGGAAATTACACAGCGGCACGGAGGTGCCTCCTCATCCATCTATTCGCAGATTTTAGCCTGAAAGTTTCCAGTTGGAGGGCGTGGATTTGTTTGGGTGAAGCCGTGATTAGGGCAGGCGTGAACTTGGAGGGTTACCGCAACACGCAACACTACGCCAATTATAAAACAACGGCAACCGGGCTCGCCCTCGGTCTTTTTTTCCTACCAACCACCCAGCGATATTAAGTAATAACGGGGAGGTTGTTTTGCGTAATCCCGGCCCATTTGTATACGTCCTTATTTCTTTTACATGCTTTATTATTAATGATTTTTTAGGGAAATAAGAGGGGGACATGAACGGCTATTACTCGATTTCTCACCGTCAGCCTTTTTTTTTATTTGGAAACCCTTTATCATGTTTCTTTTAACTACATGTTCCGCTTGTCGTTTTAAAATACTAGGAATATTTATTTAAAAAAAAAATAATATAAAACATTAAGCTGATAGACTCTTTAGAAAGCAGTCCGTAAAAACAAACCTTTTTTGAAGGTAGTTGATGATTGTTGATTCAAGCCGTTTGTTCTAGCGCGTTCACGGCTCACGACGTCATAATTGCACGTCCGGATGATCGTAACGATCGAACAGGTGATAAGAGGTCATCCACGCAGACCGAACGTCGTAAGGCAAACAAATAAGCACGTTTGAAATAGAGAACTACGGACGAATATTGCGATAATGTATCACGTAAGAATAATTTGGTCCCTTGCTCAAGGCTTTCCTGGTCGCAGAAGAGAAAGCAATTTTTTCTCCGCGCTCTTAACTTCCAGCCGGTGTGGATTTCCAACGATTGCAGGCCTGCGACACATGACACGGTCGAAAACCGTCAATTTGTCCCGACGAGAGTTGGCCATGGTCAGGGATTTGAGAACGTACGGCCGGACGTTTTCACCCCGGCAAATTACACCCGCCGGTTCATAATGTGCGCGCATTCTTTCTAGTCATTGCCCAAGTTATTACCCTTCGGCCGGCTTGATGAGCCGTCAATTAAATTCTACTTGGTACGTTTAACTCCCTGTTCAAACTGGTGAATAGCCTGCCAACAGCCTATAATGTCCATTTCCTTGGGCCCTGGTAAACTTAAAAACACTACTCCACAACGACCTCAATTTGTACTTGATAAATCCGATCTAATAGCCTCAGCCAAAAATCCTCATCCCCCACAATTCAAAAGGTTTCCAGTCTTAATAACCATGCAATTCCAAACGTTGAAGCGATTAGCCATAGAAGCCAAGAAACGCCCTGGCAAAATCGCCCCCAAGAATCAGCGAGAATATCAGCTCTAAGATTCAGTCATGTATAACAATAAAAAAAATGGTTAAACAACCTTGTCATTGGGCTAATGATAAATGTGTGTTTGCTACATAACATTGATGCTATTTATTGTACGCCACAAGAATTAAAATACTTATACGTATTGTCCTGTTGAAGGTTTTAGTAAAAGGCGACAACTTGGCAATCTTGGCAACGATACTACGAGCCAATTTGTGACCACATCCCTGTTAATAAAAGAACTCCATCGAAAAAAAAGTCTTGATGGTGCCGGTGGCAGCAAAAATTAAGGAGTTGATAAAGCGACTCATCACTAGAAGGACCTGAATTTGAACGCAAAATACTGCCGAGTGGAATTTTTTTACAAAAATCGTAACCTCGGAGGTTGATATGGCCTTCACTGTTGCGAACCTTAAACCGAATCTTAAAAACGAACCATTTGATTATTTATTTACATATTTTCTGTTCAAGAATGTCAATGCTCAGTGGTTTTGACATGTAAGCTGACAAGGTTCAATTCTTCCAAGAGATTTTATAATTAAACAAATATGTAATTGGTCAGCATAATTTGAAGCACTGGTGAAGATCGGCTTTGTCGTGGTAATTTGGTCGTTTCCGATCACTTTGTGCTGTGGGACGCTTCTCACCCTCTTCAGTACTGCATTTGTGTAACGGTTTATTTTTGAGTTGTGACCCACAACGAGTCTGACCTGACAAGATGGCGATAATAGACTGATGAAAATGTCTTGAAACGCCTAAACCGAGTGTAAAATATATTAAATACTACTATTAATATTAATATAATTTGAGTAATCAAGCCAATTTTTAGGAGAAAAGTAGATTTAATATTTTGAAGATACCATCTGTTAGAAGCCGAAACGCATCTGACAAACCAAGAAAGTGAGAATAGACATCACTCTTCAGACCCAAAAAATCTCACAATTTTAAAATTAGTAATAACGATTTGTTATAGTGTTAAAGTTAGTAAAAGTTCTTAAGTATTCTAGATTGCTTGGTTTTGGAACATGTAATCAAAAATGCCTAATATGGGGGGCATATATCTTAGATTTTTTTTTCATCCCCTTTCTATTGTAAAGGGGTTTATTTAACGTCTCTTAGATATTGAGAAATTCTGCGGAAACGTACCAAAAGTTACAAAACAAAACGGATCCCATAGACCATAAAACAGCTAGGATATTCGAGATCCCGCAGACCGAAAGAAAACATTTTACAATTTGACTTTTAATTTGATCGATTTTTGGTTTTTTGATTGTGTTGAGATTATGTAGAAGTTACAGTTTTCAACGTAAGTCCAAGTCTTTAGACGGTCCCGATCTGTATAATGTATAATAAAAGTCTGTAGCCGTTAGTGTAAGTCTAAAGTGCAGAAAAACATCAAAAGGAACATCACATAAACAAATTCGAAAGAAACTGTTTCGATCGATTAACCCATCACAGATGGAAAACAAATGAAAGCCGACTTTTATTGGACGGAGGCGTCGGATAACAGTCGTGTACCTGTCAGTCCCAGGGGGTTGGTTCTAAGGTGACACGGGGCCAAACGGGCCCAATGGACCGATACGAAATTGAACAGATTCCTTCGAACAACTCCCAAGTGAAACAAGATCCGCATTGTCCTGGCCCCAGGACCTTACGAGTTCCTCTTATGAATGAGTACACCGTACTTCCATTGTGACGGAAATACCGCAGGGATTGAGCCAGTTTATCTCTTTAACCATGGGAAGGTTGGCAATATTTTTTTAGAAAGAAGAGAGGAAATGTTTTTTTTTTCTTTTGTAGTGTTTTTTTTCTGTACTTGTAGCTCTTGTAAATTGTGCTACAAACTATTGAATGTCTGGCTTTCTTTCCATGTAGACTGTTGTTTTTAGTTTTGTCCTCTGTGTTATAAACCTTTTATAAATCTCTATTCTCTCTTTTACACTTCAGACGCGTTTCTGATTATCTACAGCTCCAGTTGACAGAGAAAAAAGGCCGATTCGTCATATATAGCGAGAACGTGCGGACCTTCACAAAAAGGTTCCAATTCAAAATTTGCAGTATACAGTTCATTGCAGCTCAAGTTCGGTAAACTTATGTAAAATCTGACCCCAAGATATTCGTTCTCTTTGCTTTGTCTATATTGAGCTTCCAGAATTATCGCAACAATTGAATTTGTGTTGTGCAACCCGAGGTGCAACGTAGTCAATAGGATTGCGTAACGCAGATTTGCTCCGAATGACAACTTTTACCGGCTTCCTATCCTAGAAAAGCAATTTTTACATCGGCCATCGACGACAGGACGACGATTATTAGCTGGCCGTCAACACGAAGGAAATGGAAAAATCCCTTAATTTGAAATTCGGTCTGGATCCTGTTCATGGCAATAAGTCAATTGATTTATTTGAATAGATTTGTAACGAAAAGTAGACTGGCCAATCTTCAATTATAATAGAAAATAATACAAATCAAAAAATCTCTTGCATGAAATTATCAACTCCATTAAAGAAAATCAAAAATGAAGTGCCTTCTAATAATCAGGTAATTACTCGGATTATCGCTTATTTAGGATGTTCCTCAGAATTTTTTGGGCAAGAAGAAAAGAGAAAACAAACTTTTTAAAATTATTTTTACTTAATACAATCCTCTAAGTAATATTTCATCAACAGCAAACAAGAAAAAAATTCCATTTTATTTCAGATTTACTCTTATTGCATTACGATAGGAATTTGGACTGATAACTAATATTATTTAGATTAATTTACTGACAATTAGTAAACAAGAAATTCAATTTTTACTGTGTGGATGAAGTGTTATTATTTTTTTATCTACATAGAAACCATTAGATTAACGAAGTGAGGAAAGTATAATTTATTTTCCATTCGAAACTTATTAAAGTAATTGTCGTCATACGAGACAGCATAACGTCTAACTTGAACATAACTAGGGTGTCGAGGAGTCAAACCGCTTTATAATATTTGTCTCATATTATTTCCATTTAAAAATCCATTGACTGTGTCAGGATTCGAACTAAGAACCGCTAGCGAGGCTACTAGTCAGACCCCCTCGGTCCCTTGAAACTTGAAATTGTATTCTAATAAAACAAGAGATTCCTCATTTAGATGACTTAAAGAATGTCTGGACATTTTCTTCTACAATTGTTAAAACTATGACTGTACATAGTTTTTGTATGTATACCCTTTAGTAATTATTGTTACTAATGAGATGTTACTTAAAATGCTGCAAATGAAAATATATTCTAAATAAAAGATTTAAATTCCGTCACATAGCTTGGGGTCAATTTCTGGACATTTTGCGTGTACGTGTGTATGTGTAGTTATATATTATCTCCATCCCTTATAATAATTATTATTAATCACATACTATTTGGAATGCTAACGGGGAAAATATATTGTAAACTAAAGATGTGAATTCCGTTACGAAAAGGCTTCAAGCCCATTCCAGGACGTTTTCAGAAATTGTTCAAACTATTGATTTATGCAGTCAGTTTATTTTTATATCTGTATTTATTTGATTTTTGTTATGTTGGGTTGTATGTGGAAGTATAGTTTATCTCTATCACCCTAATAATAAAATTATTATTATTGGGGGCGTCGGTGGCCGCAAGGTTTCGTCCTTGACACGGCGCTCATCACTGTAAGGTAAAGGTCCCGGGTTCGAATCCAGCGGCCCTGCTTCGAAACCGACATACTTACAAATGGGCTTTTTTTCAAAAACACCGGCACCCTGAGGGTTTATATAACCTTTGCTGTATTATTATTATGTTTATTAATCAGATGGTATTTAAAATGCTTAAGATGAAAATATATTCTGATTAAAAGAAGTGAATGAAGTCACGTAGAAGGCTGGAAGTCAATTTCCAGATTTTTTCTTTTTATGTGCGTGTGTGTTGGTTATCTTCTCTTGATATTAATTAGTATTAATATAGTACTTAGAAAGCTTAAGATGAAAATAAATTCTAAGTTAGAAAAAAGTGAATTCCTTCACCTAGATGGATTCAAGTCAATTTCTCGACTTTTTTATTGGTGGAACTATGCTATAATTATTGAAACAATTGGTGCATGAAGTCAGTTTTTTCTGTGTACGTACGTTGTGTCGGTGTACATTTTTTCTCTAATATTGATTATTAAATAGTTCGTATTTAAAAACGTATTTAATAAAACAAGTCATTTCCCCCATGTTAGATTTGAAAATTTAAATTTTTTAATTTTTCTTCAGCAATCGTCCGTACTTAAGCTGTACAAATCAAGTTTTTTTTGTATGTAACCAACCAATAGTAATTATTAATCCGATGATATTTGAAATGCTTATGATGAAAAAGAATCTAAATTAAACAAGTTGATTCCGTTACCAGAAAAGTCGATTTCTGGATTTTTTCCGAAAGTGGTGAAACTATTACTAAATTTTACAATTTATTAGTTAACATTTCTAAATTATTTGTGAAATTTGTATGTCTGTACGGTTAGGCATAGATTATTTCATCTCATATATCTTTATAAAATAAGTGTATTCAATTTAGAAGGCTTGAAACCAACTTATGAACCTTTTCTTCTACAAGAGTTCAAATTATCGCTGTATATAGTCAATTTTTTGTGTATGATTGTGCCGGTAAAGATATTTCCATCCCAAATGACTTTTATTAAAAAGTATGTATTTAAAATGCTTGGAGGAAAGTAAGCTCTGAAATAAACAAGTGATTTCCGTCGTGTTTGATTGCTTGAGGACAATTTCTGCAGGTTTTTTCTTCTATAATTGGGGAACCAACATCTGTGGATATTAAGCTTTTTTTGAGTAAACGTGTGTATGTGTAGGTATTGATTATTTGCACCCCTGAATCATAGTCATATCGTATTTAAAATCCTAAGGATCAAAATATATCTTTATGAAACAAATAGATTTTTTCTCGTAGAAAGTAACTTTGTACAATTGTTAAAACTATTGCTACATTTTACAATTTATATTTCAATATTTTTTATGTTAAACCGTGAAGTTCAAAGAATTTCCAATTAATCGGATCAAATTTAAGATGTTTAGGGTCCGAATATGAATCTGAATTCTTTTTGTACAAGAAGTAATTTATATACTAGTTTGATAAACCAAAACCTAAATCACGGCATTGATAAAATATCGCTCTGACGAAGTTCAAAATATAATGTAACAAGTAAATTTCGACATTCGTTTGTGTACGGTTTTTCAGCTATTTTATTTGTACAATCAGCATTTCGATAGTTCAAAGTTAGTCGGGACAAATAGTCTGTTTTTTGTTTTTTCTGTTGTATATGTATGCTTTTAATTTGGTTGGAATTCATCGGTTCTTCCTTATGTCTGAACACAATGAGAAATGAAGTCGCAACGTACAACGCCATTTCACAAAAGATGGAATTACGAGAATGTTTTTTTTAGGGATTTTCTTTTTTTTATATACGACGGTAATATCTTTTAAAATGAAACGATACGGATATAGTATATTATTAATGTAATTTTAAGATGATGAGATGCGGTCACGTGTGATGAGGGTTAGAAAAAATTTTCTTTAACTTGCCAGTGTTTCGATCTTTATTGTGATCACCTTCAAGGCCTGGGATTTATAAACATTGTTTAAATCATACAAATGCGTATAACATGTGAATGTGAATTTATACAATGATGTACTCAGTCCCAGGCACTGAAGATCATAAGATGGAAACGTTGGGACGATAGAGAAAATATTTTTTCTTACCTACATAACACCAGACCGCATCTCACGATCTTTAAATAATCATTAATTAACGGTAACTAAACATTACAAATTAAAGTAATACTACGAAAGATTCTGATGATGGGAGCAAATTCCCGAACGTCTACAATAAAAGTCAATAAATAACGTTTTTATTTTATTGTTATAGTCGATTGAAGATGGGGATGCTCGATCAGTTAGATATAGAATAAAAAGAAAAGAAAACCCATGTTTCTAACAATACCTACGTTTCGTCAATTTAATAACATCCTCAAGGCGGGTACAAATTGAGCTTTTCTGCCAATTTTAGAAGTTTACGTTTTATTCCATTTGTTTGATGGTCTAATTGCCTAAATTACTTCTAATTAATTTTTCTAATGTAATGTCTTAGTTGAGATAAAAAAGCCAGCAGCGGGATTCGAAACCACCCTGAAGGTCATGGGTTCGAACCCTGCTCCTGACACTAACTTTTTTATCACAACCAAGATTTTAAGTTTTAAATTTAAAACCCGTTTTGCCATAAGTATGCTTTATTTCTTAAGTACAGACAATTAATCACATGTGGATACTGATTCCAAAAGGGCCTGCTGAGGATCTCAATAAATTTGATAAAACGTCGGCATACTTAAAAAAGTAGTTTTGTTTTTCTTTTTATGCCATATTGACCTCAAGCACCGAGCAACCTAATTTTCGAACAAATTTATACATAACGGCCATCTACTCAACATTTATTATTATTTTAAAAAAAATGATAATGGTATTAACCAAGAAAAAGAAAAAAAAAGGATTATTTTGTAGGAACATAAGAGCCAATATTGAATAAGCGTCCAACCGGTGCTAATAGCGAGTGGAGCCGAATATTATTAATTGTATTTTTTGCAGTTCCACGATTCATTTTCACAAATTCATCCAACCCCTTAGGTTTATTCCACGACGGATATTTTTCTTTCTTTTGTTATGTCTAATCGCCAAAGACTTACGGGTTTTGTAATCTGGTGGTGGTTGGTGTAAAGTGGTCCGCTGGGGACTCTGGTGCTTACGTCTGTCAACATTTTCCGTTGTTAGTCGTCGGCTGGGACCATGGTCTGACTTGCACGGGATCACTTCACAGACTGTGTTGGACCTGGTGGTTTTGGTGGGGGGAGGAAGAGATCTGAAGGGTGCCGGCCGGCAAACGGCGGGGGACTGGAAGCCCGAGGGCGTGGCCTGCCTTGGCCAATGGGAGGACGCGAGGCGGCCACGCCCATTTCGCTTCTCCTTCAATCCTCGACAGGACTATCCCCCTCCAGGTCGTTCACGTCTGCCAACTCCTCAGTCTCGCCTCACACTCATTCTCGTCAGTTCCTCTTTAAAACTCATTTACATTCAATTCCATTTGAAGGACTTTCCTCCTCAAGTGTCCTGTTCTTAATCTTATGTTGTTTGACTTCTTGATAACTTTAGTATCATTTCTCTCCGGACAATATTATTAGGTTTGGCCGGTAGGGCATCCTCTTTCATTCACGCCAATAAATACATTCAGAGTTTTGTACCAAGACCTTAATTTTTCAATAGTGGAACAGGTCATTCACATTTCTTTGACCATAGAACAAAAGCATTGTCCTATAGTCCATCTGGATTTCTTCTATGTACATTATGTAAGTCGTTGATCCCAAAGAAGTAATTCTTATTACAAAACTCTATAAGTTTTAGTAAAATTACTATAATACACTACCATAAACGTGAACACATTCTGTCAGACGCTACCTTGCATTGCCTAGTAACCTAGGCAAAAGACAAACGTCTAGATTTTGCAATGATAAATCATGCAATTCAAAACTTAAATAATACGATAAAATTCTAATAACTTTAGCATCGACTTCAAATCCTTTCTTGTTTTTCTTTTTAAATATTTTACAAGCCAAAACGGCTAAAAACCAGTTAAACTAAATCTGAACAACAAACGTTAAATCATAAGACCGTGTCATATCTAAAACCTGTTCGTTCGTAAACGAAATTTCGTTTAGATAATGAGTGGATGCAAGGGTAATCTAATGGAAGAATTTTTATAAATAAACGAGATGAACAACAGACAACGAAGAATTAGCAGGTGTGCAAAGGAAGGGTTTTTAGAATCAACAAGCCGTTTTCACGAAAGAGACAATGATGGAGTCTTCAATAGATTCAGAATGTCGTCAAAAAAGTTGGCTTATTTGAGGAAAGCAAAATTATGGAAAAAGAAAAAAAAACACAAAATACTAAATAAACGAAAAGTGGTGCAACACCATTAATGTAAAAAATTAATGAACTGCAATCAGTTCTACAAACTAGTGGTTGAACTGCGATCAGTTGAACGGTGGTCTCTTAGATGATGATGCAACAGACTCTTCTCGGAACTTGGTTCAAATTATGAACGACCTTACAGTGAACACGGTTTTTAACGGTGCCTGGAGCAATGGGCCCTAATTGTTTCAACAGATCTGTGGGTACTTTATATTCCATCACAGATCCTGTCCATACTTGAACGCTCACGCAAATAAATACATTCATATAATCGGTAAGTCAGCACTAAAATTGTATCGCCCATAAAGTGACCAAAATGTCAAAAAAGTGTGTCTATCGAGTTATGGAGGGTGTGGTAAGTTTTCATATCCTACGTCCGCAGGTTTCCGCAGGGTTGGCATTGCGACAAGTGACTTGGAGTTGTCCCGAAGAAGAATCGGCCCATTTCGGTTCAACACAAAAACATTGCAGTTTCCCGTGAATTTCATAGCAATATCTCTACACTGTGATAGTTTCACCATAATTTACGAAATGATAGTGAACAACCACAGTAGTACACCGCCATATAGTCACCGTAACCTTTTTCGGGAGCAGATATGATTCCGGGAAGTGTTATGGCGCTCTATCCTTGACCACCACTGACCTGTACGCCTCCTGTGATCCGCTTCTCATCATTTGATCAGAAATGGATCATTTTGTTGGCGAAGAAGAGATGTGCAAATTTCAAAGCGACGATATCTTTGGGTTTCGATTAGGTCGTGCAGTAACTTGTCTAGGTCATTTACTTTACCAATTTGCTCACATTAGTTGGCGCACAACAGTTGAGTGTCTTCCGCAATTTCCCGTGTTGTCTTACATGAATTTTCTTCTATCAACGTTCTGAATAGGTCGTCGTCCACAATGGAAGGCCTTCCACGACGATGATTATTTTAATTATTATCACGATGAAAATCTCCAAGACGAAATCTCTGAAGCCATCGCTGCACCGTGAATTCGCTAAGGCTTCCCTCCCCTCAAACTGTATAAGTTATGCGCGGTTTGTTTAAATCTTAAATTCGTATCAATAATTTGGATGAATCTCTAGTTTGGACATATTTAATTTCATACGTCGTCACTCTTATAAAATGCAATATAATCTTAAATCCATTAAATTTCGTAAATTGATCAAATAACTTCTTTCAATTAATTAATCTTTAAGTTAGGTATTGGTTGAAATGACAAAGTTAATCACGAACAGGATACGAACCGACGAGCCAAGAAAGGTCCGTGGGTTAGTATCCCGCTCGTGACACCAATTCTTTCATTTCAGCCATACCTTACATAAAGATTAATTAATTAACTAAAATGTTTTGAATAAAAGAAAACAGTTAAATGTTATTGTAATCCGTAAATTAGATTTGAGGATTTAGCCTTGTTTATATGATAAGCACCTGCAAAAATAAAACAAATTTTCAAAATCTACGTTAATTTTGCATTAACTGAATAAATAACAGATTATTTTAGTGTCTCAAGAATCATCACACCCAAACATACATCATGATAATAAATACATTTTCTAAAGTAACAATTATTATTTATTAATATTTTAATCAACGCATAACAAGGCTCCATAGATGCGACCAAATAATATTATTTGCTTCAGTTACCGAACCAACTTCTCATTATAATCACTACCGTATTTTAAATGTTTTTAATGTTGTTGAAGTGTTGTGTTTAAATAAAATTGATATAAACTAGTTTAGTTTGGAGTATCTGTGCGTGCTCTTTCACAAACACGTTCACGCTTATAAATACATTTGCTTAAAGTAAGAATATTTTTTCAACCTTCATACGAAATGTGACCATATATGTTTATCAATTAATTGTTTTGGTTATCGAATCCACTTCCTACTCTAATGTTGTGGGAGTTGTTAATGTATTTATTGCTCTTTTTGCAAAACGTATATCTTACGATAAGAGATCTGAGTACCATCGCAGTAAATAACGGCAGAACTACTAACTACTAAACCTAGGACTAGAATGATACTGCTGATAGGAAACTGCAGACTGAGGAGGCATCAGTGTAGACTTGAAGCAGTACAATCAACCCTTGTAAATATTGCCAGGATCAGGACGGCGGAAGGAAATGCCTGAAGGATGCACACAGGAGCCCTTAACAAAGTTTTGGTATTCGATAAAAAACGATTTAAAAAAGCTTAACGTAGAGCTTTAAATAATCGTGGAGGTTTCACAATAAACTAATATGGGTAGTGGCGCGTAAGGTCATACAGAGCCTGACTTTCAACCTTTAACTTTTCGTCTTTGCACAGGTACAATTTTATTTGCTCATGTAAACTGCTTCTCAAATTATATACCTGAGGATTATTTTTTTATATTATGCTTTTAAATTTAACTCGGTTTGATCAAGTTTCTTTGTGTTCTAGAGGAAGAACTGCAGGAAAAAACGTTCAGAGGAGCCGCTCCCTGGGTTAAAGATAAGGTAAACAATTGTTGATAATTTTCTTATTAGCTATTCCGTCGCTAATTTCAGTATCGTACACCTTATTTATCTTTATTTGCAAATTTCGACAGTCAAGCAACTGATAATGGGCAATTGTATTAAGCACTTATCAAGCCTGGGGTGTTTTAACAGCACGCTTCATGGCGTTTTCTAACAACTTACTGATGACTCGTATAAACATAAAGTAAAGCCTAATTGTAAGCTTTTGTCTTTCACTGATTAACAGTAGTTTATGATTTGTGATGATGACAAGGACTACAACTATTAAAACTGATCGTTATTGTTTATTTTTCAATTTATTTATTCTAGAACATGTAGATGGGCTTTTAGACCGCGTCCGGAGGTCGTGTACATCCGGTCTTCACCCCATCGAGTATCTCCCCCCCCCCGAGAAAAACCGATGTTAAAAGGGATGAATTATTACGGAATATTCCCTTTGGCTGTGTCCTGGGGATGAAAGATGGCCGGAGGCTCCCGACATGGCCCGCCTCGAGATCGTGCAGAGCCGAGACACGCACTCTCCATCAAACGAAGAGCAACGCGGCAACACGTGGTAACTTGTACGCTGTAATTACCCTGTACACTTGAACTTATTCTCGGAACGTTCAAATGTACGCGAAACGTCAAAAGTAGCCAGAAATAATTCCTTGTAAAAGCAGTATAGTCAAAGGTTCGGTTCGAACTTGAAACAGTGAAATTTTGTAATGGGAATACAAGAAAGCCACGCATATCGATGATATAACCTCATAATTGCTTTATTTACCTGCAGCTTGTTGTCTATTGCCAAGTTAAGTGAAAGTAAATGAAATCCTATTAGAATAATTGCCTTCTCCCAGATGATAACATGTCTCGCAAATTGTCGGCCTAATGTCCCACCATTTAACTAAACAAAAGTTAACTAGTTTTACAAAAGAAATTCTTTACTAAAGTCATACTCAACCTGACAAAATTCGAGATTCCGAGGAATATCTATTCCTGGACATCGCGATCTTTGCTAGTAATTACTAATTGTTACCTTTAAAATCTCTCTCCTCTCCCTCTCTTTTCATCTATCTAACTATTTATACACCTGCAGCTCTCTCTCTCTCTCTCTCTCTCTCTCTCTCTCTCTCTCTCTC
>CM077107.1:2642616-2667351 GCA_039619505.1 Cimex hemipterus | reverse complement strand
CTCTCTCTCTCTCTCTCTCTCTCTCTCTCTCTCTCTCTCTCTCCCTCCCTTTCTTTTTGCCTGTTTATCTAATTATTTATGCATCTGTAGTGCTGGCGTGTATGAATAGGTAAGAGTTCCTCACACTTTGGTAAATTTGTTTCCAAATAACAAATTTCAAAATGGCACTCATTCAATTCGTCATTTTTAAATCTCTCGTTTTTTTCTCGTTTCACCAACCCATTTTGTATCTGACTTTCTTAATTTTTGCCTAATTTTCCCTCTTTTCACTCTTTTATATGCCATTCTCTGTCTCTTTCTCTTTCCCGCTTTTGTATTTCTCTATGTACCGACATACAGGGTGTCACTGAAGTGTAGCAGGGATTGGTGGGACTTGATGATTCATGATCAACTGTTCGTAGTAATTATTACGCGTATAAACAAACGGAAAAATCCTTCTCAGCCTCGTCGTTCACTTGGAGAAAGACGAGTAGTTAAAATGTTATTAGGCCCGGGCATTAGGATATTTCGTTTAATCGGGTCGGGCTTATTGTTCGGAACGTCGTTTACAAAGGAGGGGAGTTAAGGCAGTTTGTTTGATATATTCGGAGATTAACGCGGACTTATGACTCGTGGTGTATTTACACTGGACAGCTCGGCCGTCAAGGCTGGCTAATGGCGAAGGCA
Source organism: Cimex hemipterus (assembly GCA_039619505.1). Lineage (NCBI taxonomy): Eukaryota > Metazoa > Arthropoda > Insecta > Hemiptera > Cimicidae > Cimex > Cimex hemipterus. Next base: position 2,666,685 of record CM077107.1, on the reverse strand, counting down.
CGACTTTTAATTACTCTTCTCGCATTCCTCGTTTTTCCCCGGCCGGGATCACAGCCCGGGCGCCTATCTTCGGCGCATCTCCTTCATCTTCGGTCCCGTAAAGTTTCCATTTTGTAGTCCTTCCTTTTTTTCTCCCTCGTGCTTTAATGAAAAGGCGTGAGCACGAAGATTAAAACCGGCCGCCGGGGGGAAAAGCGGGTCTCCGGGAAGATGAGGCATCGGCGAGGCGAGTGTGAATGGAACTGAGTGAAGAAACGACGCAAACCAAAAACCCATGTTTTTAAGCATGAAATCTCAAATGAACAAAAAGTGAGAAAGCAATTATTTTCAAACACGTTTACAGTTCTTCGAAACTAGACTATTGTTCAATAATAAAATTAAATGGATACGTAAGATAGAAATGCAGGATAAATGTAAAAAGTCTTTATTGTGACTGTTTCAATGAGATGGCGAGAGTGGAGAGGTAGAAGAAAAGAAAGAAAGAAAGAAAGAGAGAGAGAGAGAGAGAGAGAAATATAATAAATAAGAGGCAGCAGACTGGCCGACAATTATATCTGGAGAGAGACCATTTTGTAAATATACTACGCAAAAAGATAGTCTTCTCAAAATTTAGCCAAGTTACATTTTAAAATTACCGTTTAATTTCTTTTATAAATTAACTGTTGGCAACATTGTTAAGGGAAACAGAGAAGATTGATATCGTTGATCTTTTTCTCGTGAACGCATCCAAGCCAGCCAAACCCCCCTCCCCCACAATATATTTCATTTTGATTTATATATTTTACTTTACCAACTGTACTGTTTATACGTATGAGATCATTAAAAATTTTATTTTTAAAATGACGCGGACATTGATATATATATTCTATGATTTAAGTTAGTGAAAATAAATATTTGGTAGTGTGCCGCCGGCGATTATATTTAGATCTTGGGATTTTTGTCCTCTTTTTGTATGAAATTTTGTGATTCTTTTATACTTACAAAGTGATGTGAACGATCGAAAAATTATTATTGTTCCGAGGTTAAGAACGCCGAGTAGTTGTCCGGAATGAAACACTCATGAGAAAACGAACAGACCTTATAAGTTTAAAACGGAAGTAGATTCACATGTAATAACACTAACTCATATGCAGCACCATAGACGGAGTTTAAATAAATTAAAAAGAAATATTTTTCCCTCTGTCTAATAAAGTTATCACGATTCCCACTCATCCGATATTCTTATTCATGAACCAGTTAATTCCAGCGACTCTTATAAGGCCGTAACTTTAGCGTAGGGGCGTGCGCTGAATATAATATCCGAACTGGTAATGGACAAAGCCTTATCTGATAAGAATTATAATCAAAATTAGTCCTAATTTGAAATTCCCCCCCTTTCCCACCTGAAAAACACACCTGTAATTTGTGCGGCATTGGGATATCGCCCGGAAAGCCGATTTATCAACTTCGTGTGATCATTTTATGACAATTTCCTCATTTATTTAATACTTAATTAAGTTTTATTTATAAAAAAGGTAAAAGGTGAAAATAAACGGCCGACTTTTTGCCCGAGCAGTATTTGTAGATATGCCACTCCAGAACATGCAGAAAAAAAGAAAAAAAAAAAGAAAATCTCTCATTTTGGATTTCACGTGCTCCTCTCCGGTCTTTATAACCCTGATACTTATACATTATTATAATTTATTTAAAACATATTGCAATAATTCAAATGATTAGTGTTACAGTATTATGTTAATTGGCCAGTGTTTTAATGCAATTATCTAATTTTGAAGCAGGTTAACAAACCGGGCTGTGAAATTTGCACGTGTCGAATTTCTGGACATACAAGTTTCGCTTTTGCGAACCTTTTTTCTTTCACAGTGGACAACATCGGGGTAATGCTGTTTTTTAAACAATTTTCAAAAAACAGCTTTCTCTAAAGGATCAATTTTATTCAGTGTATTTGATTTTGCGTAACAAATTTTCGACGTAGTACCACTTCAAAACTTAAGAACAAAATTTCTATTTATAACTGTTATGTCATAAAAAATAATGTCTTAATAGCACTTAAAAATATTAAGAAACGAAACATTCTATAAACACGCAATATGAATTATATAGCCCTAATAAAACCTAACAATTTCTTAATAAAAAAAAGCCTAGTATTCACATAATATTTTGAGTGAAACGGTCTAATTTGAATAACAATAATCATACAAAAAACTGGGAAACTTCCCTATCTAGTTATTTTTATCTTGGGCTTGGTAAGTTATGGAAAAATAGCCGAACTGGGCGGTCAGGCCTGTAATTTTTTCTTTATCGCATGAAACATTATTCCGATCGACAATAATCCGCTCGACCTCATCGGTTAAAACTGTTCAAAACTGCTTAAAACTCTAAGGAATGAGTCAATTATGCAAAACTCCAGGAAATTTGTTGTATCATTTTGTATTTATACTTTTCCCCCTTAAATAAAATTATTTCATGTTTAATTTTAGACTTCAGATGTTTTTTTTTTCAAGGTTGGACTATATAAGATAAAACGGCTACCTGGCGTACTGATGTCCGTAGGCCTGACCGATCCAACCATGCCCCCTTAATCATCATCACCACGTAATTATCTCTCTGTAAAATTGAAATCTTAAGAACACTGACGGGGGTACGAGCGCCAATAGTCTTGCTAAATAAAAATTCTATAAACCAAAACTACAAGCCACTATCAAAATATTTCCTCCGTGCCAGCATTTATGATAATAGAATGCCGGATTTACATATTTAAATACGGTTTTCCAGTGGATTTCTCTCATTTACTTTTTTTTTTTTTAATGCTCATAGCTTTTTTTTCTTCCGTTAAAGCAACGTATCAACTAGCCAACAAATATATATTTTTTAAAGAATAAGTGCTTTTAAGTTTTTAATTTAGTAAAACCTCTCTTATCGGTACAGTATTTTTTCTTATATATTTCCAATAATTTTATATTGATATGAACTCATCGAAAAACCGCCGGATATTCTCTGAAGTAGGTAATCTATGAATCAAGCGATATTTGCACGAATAGACTTGCAACTTCATCAATATTCAGTTATGTAAATCCTTTCCCCCTAATTTCCCGGAAGGACGCATGAGCCTCAAAGCGAGTGTGTGGATCCGGATTAAATACCTTATCATAAAAAATATATAAAACAAATCTTTAATTAAATAATAGGTTAAAATGGTTGATTGTAGAATAGCATAACGTTCTTTAAATTCTCTTCTTCGTTCTCTTCTTGCCTTTAAAAAATGTGGTAATTTAAAAAAAATTTATGCATTTATTTTTATCCTGCACCTATCAGAAATTGTTTTGTGCCAACGCTGGCACTCAGTTTGTTAAGATGAGGGGGTCTCGGTGAGGAGGTCGTTTGAAGCGATTCGGTGGGTTCTATAGACGGGCAGGAGAAGAGAGGGCTTGAGCACTAAGGTTAGAATAGCTTCAAAGTTTGGAGTGAAACTTAGGAAACGGAAACGGATCAATTCTTTGACAAAAGGAATTAAGGTCATTGTGAATAATGAAATATGGAGAATTTGAGGACACTTGATTGGAGTATTGGCTTCGTTGTCCGTTAGATGGCTTGGTGGTACCCCATTGTTCCGCTACGTATTTCCAAATAGTTCGAAGTAAGGTTTTATACAGAGTTAGTTTCTTCTTACCCGTCATGTCTGATTCAGTCCTATTAGTCTCCGTATTTGTCCAAATCGTTTTTTCGCTGAGTCTCGTGCGAGAATTCAACGTCAGTCTGCTGTCTAGTATTGCCGTAAGTATATTTTACTTCGGTGATTGTTTACAGTTAGCTTATAAATGTGAGCAAGGTTTTACGTGGAGTTAATTTGAGTGCTTTTGCCTCGTTCATTTTCATTTTCCACGTTTCGCGCAATTATTCAATGATCTCAGGAGGCTCCTGGTTACTGGAGTTGGGTTGGGTAGGATTGGAGTTAGAATATAAAATTGCAGTACCGTCCGTGTGTACGTTGGTGTTGGGTTGTATCGGCATGTTGGCAGTACAAATGTAGGATGCATACTTCGTTGTGGGACGCAGCCCTGGTTCGGTCTGACTCCGAAAATTCGTTGCCCGTCTCACTTAGAGGTCGGTTAGATAGGATAGGTTAAAAGTATTGAGTAGGAACTGCTTTGATTTTAAAAGAACTCCAAGCTACCAGACCCAGTCAAAAGCTTGGGACATGTTTAACAATGAGTTACGGAATGGTAATGTGTAATTGTGATGAATTTTGGATAAGTTCAGCTCAAAGGCTTTACCTTCCAATTTATACTTTAGTCTACGCGTCCAAAAGGCATTTCCAGGCTTGTGAGGGCCAAACATTCTCTTCCATTTTCCTAATTATGCAGTTATTTCCCAAGGATATATCAAAAGACCAACCATTTATTCACATGACATCTCTACATATTTAGCTTTATTGCTAACTTTTCGCTGATGGTACAGCGATTCGTTCTCCTCATAAAAATTCCTTCCATCTCCAAGTTTGGGGCAAAAATATGAAATGAAATTTAATCATGCATATGTGACATTTACTCTTTAAACCTCATTCCAATATAGTACACTGACACTTCAGCTCAGCCTGGGATTTGAAGTCCCTTTCCACTTAATAATATATCCCGTAATTTTCTTATACTAAATACATATTCAGGCTTGCATGGATCAAGGACCATCTTCAAATTATGCCGTTGTCTCTCCCAATACTTTATCGTAAGCCCGGAACTCGTGAGATGTGGTCTGGTGTAAACGGTCACTAATCACTATACATATCAACATAATATGGTCGCAAAAAATAAGTTCTGAAGTTCAGCCAAACGTACCGAACAATTAGGCATTACTCTTCAAGATAATTCTGAAAATATTCCATGCTTTTTCCTTCCACTAACATAACTAATCTCACTTATACCCTATTACCACCTTGTCCCTAAACCGGATTCCATAAATTTCACGGGGAGGGGGGCGTCGGTGGCCGCGAGGTTTCGTCTTTGACACGGCATCATCGCAGTAAGGTCAAGGTCCCGGGTTCGGATCCAGCGGCCCTGCATTCAAACCCGACATACTTATAAATGTTTTTTTTTTTCAAAAACACCGGCACCCTGAGGGTTTGTATGACCTCTGCTGTTGCGAACCCTCGTAAAAAAGCAAAAAAAAAAAAAAATAAATAAATAAATAAATTTCACAAAATCTTTTCAATCATTTTGTCGAAAAACTAGCTATTTTTGTGTGTAGTTTCGTTTAATACTTTACTAAATACTGGCGAATCAGCACCACTTTTAGTATTTTATCAAAACTGTATGTTCTTCATAAATGGATTAATCTTATCGAATTAGGTAGGCCAGATTTGTTACTGATTCCTTATAATTATCCTTTTTTGTAAAATAATGAAACAACTAATTACTATTGCATTTAACGTTCGAACCGGTTCAGTTTTCTAGGAAGTTATTAACTTTTTTACCCATTGCATTGCGTGTCGGTATAAAAGCTTGATTTGCAATTAACTTTTCGATCAATTATTTATAAAAATTAATTATTGATTAAAAAGCACCAAAATATCAGGGATCGCCATAATTTTACACAAATATAAGGATCAACGTACATTTTGAGAGGCCAATAGAGCGGATGTCAGTCATGGAGATGGTTGAAAAAATCTCTGGTAATTCTATTATCTGGACTCACCTGAAAAAAACAAAAAAAAACAATCAAATATTAATTTACAAAAATATAAAACAGTACAAATCATATTATAATAATATAATTCATTTTCTTTCAAGGACTGTGGGGAAAGGAACCTGTAGTTTGGATGTCCTTCTCAATATCTTCAATTGATCGAACCCGTTGAAGCGGGAGTACTACAAGGTACAGTCTTAGGCCTAATTTTGTTTCTTTTACGTATTAATGATTTTTTTTAAATTAAATTCTCTGGAAAAATACTTCGTTGTGTAGATGATACTTCTATCCTATTCCCAGGTGATAATTTAATTAATTTAACTAAAACTATAAATAATCAATTAATAAACCTTAGTTTTTAGTTGAGGTAAAAAGTCACTGTCTTGAGAGGGATTCGAACCCAGGATCTTCGACTAATATGCTGCTGCTCAACCACTTGAGCTATCGTGACTTCGATCCACTCAGTTCCAGACTCAACTTCCCATCTCAACCCCACCATTCGAATTTTCCCTCCGTTTTGCCATTTTTCTATCTATTTGATTCTCGGCGGCCGCGGAGAGCATTCGTGAAGACATTCATTTTAACTTATTAAATTCACTAGTTTTCGTTGAAAAGAGCACTGACTTTTTTTAATCTTAACTGCTATGTTCTAAGTAGACGGAAACAAGAATGAATGGACTAGGATGGCCATATGACACACTGATGACAGGACCAATTTCGTTTCAATACTTTCCAAAAGGATAGTTCCTACTCACAGTAAGTTGTTCTGCAACGATCCGGATTTCGAGCCTCTTAGCTCATCATCAGGTTGAAGGACTTCTACAACCACGTCTGTCGAAGAGCATTGCCAAAGTGAAAAGTTTCCTTCAACCTGATGATGAGCTAAGAGGCTCGAAATCCAGATCGTTGCAGAACAACTTACTGTGAGTAGGAACTATCCTTTTGGAAAGTATTGAATACCACACTCACCCCATCATTTATCATTTCTATCAATTTCGTTTCGGTCCTCTTGTTCATTGCATAGTGTAATTTCCAAAAGATAAGTTCGATTTACTAATCCTGTTTCATTGATTACACCAGGAGGTTACAGTTTCCAAATGAGAGTTTCTCCAAGTTTTAGTATTGATTTTGAAGGTCGTTCAATAAGATTTGACGACCGACGGCTGAAACTTCGGAGGTTCAGAAAAAACTGCCATTTGTAATTTGCTTAATATCGAACTATACGGCAAACTAGCTGTTTCAGGACCTCAACCCTTTGAAATATACTGTCGTAGATAGCGTTAAACGGCCGGTAGGCGTGGAGCTGTGTCGTAATTAAAGAAACTGTGACTAATAAAGTCCCCCGGGGGCCTTCCGACTGGGGGCTGAGTAAACATTTTATTGCTCAGAGGAGGGGCCACACGCTAAGAGCTCGTAAATGATATTCACCAACAAAAACGACTCGTTAATCAAATTTTAATCGTTTACGACACGGCGCGCCGAGCCGGCTCGAGGCCGAAAAACGACTCTCACGAGACATTGTGTGTGCGGATCGGTCAGGCGGAATGTATTTTATATTTTTTTGACATCTCATGTCTTTGAGATTAAATTTTTCTAGAATTTAAAAGTGTATTTATAAAGCATATGCCGTGATTGAAAATATATTTAAAATTACATCTCTCAGTGTATTCAACGTCAATCAAGGAAAAATCAAAATATCCCTGACTATGAAAATTATTTGTTCCAAACAGAAACAGTACGATAAATAAATTAAATTGTCTTTCTTTATAGATGTTTGGTTTTATGGAACTATAATGTATGTGGTATAATTTTTAAGTTTTCCAGCCGTGTAGTTTGATGAGGTTTATTAACATAACACCCTTGATGAACTCAGAATTCAATTATTTTAAAAAGTATTTTTTTACAGTTTGTGTAAATTTGTTGAGAAGGGGCAACAGACATGACCGAAACCAGTCCAAGAATAAAAATGGTAAACCATCAAGTACATCAAGGTTTTATTTTAATAAAACTCTTCAAGCCTCGATAAACCACTAGAAAACTTTGTAAAAAGTAAACCACACACCACAGTTGTACTAACCTAAAAACCTAATTTCCGGTTTTATATTGTTAAGGATTTATAGTTTCGTTCCGGCAAATGGCATTGAATGAACTTCAATTCATTAATTTTAATATTTGTTCAACCTTGGAATCAAAGTTTACCTTAGTGCAAGAAACTCTTATAGATAAAAGATGGGTAGGTAGACAAATAAAAAGAAATAGAGAAAAATAGTAATAGTGGTCGTTCCCAGGAGTTTGAGATAGATAAAGTGATAGAAAATGGAATAAAGAGATAAAAATATACAGGGTGGTCAACATGAAAAACTGAGTTACCGTACATCCTAAATAGAGTAAATGCAGCCAATCATACTGTTCTAACTCAATCCCGGTCGGAAGTTAAGGATTTTTATGACTTTTAGAAAAATTCCGACCTTAAGCCATAAATAGGCAGTTTTCAAGATCAGGAGCAACTCAATTTTTAAACACATTTTTCAATTCTGAACTAAATTTCCTATAAGAAGGTTCTACTTTTAATCTTATCAAACGTAGATGTATTTTATTAATTCAACCTACTTTGAATAATTTTTAAAAAAACGGAGGAATTTTTAATAAATTTCCAAAAATATCTGTTTTTCTAGGGGTGCCAAACAACTCAAGAGAGAGACAGCGAGGGAGAGAGAGAGATAAAATGATTGATTAAGGTATAGATAGGAAGAGATATGGAGATAGAGAGAAAGAGAGAGTAAGATAGAAAGAGTCTAAGTGAATATGTAGATAGATAGACAAAATGAGATAGATGTAGAGGTAGAGGTAATTATATCGAGGTAGGTTACAGTAACATTTAGTTTCTACAATTAAAAATAAACTCACACTGGCAGTCTCAACACGGCACACAAGAATGACACATGTACACGGAAAATAAACACTTTGAGTTAGTACAAATACTTTGATTGAATCTTAAATTTCTAGCATAGTATAATTTTTTTTCATATCCTACATGTATTTGAAAAATTTAAACGATGTTTATAAATCCCAGCCCTGACTATGATCTCAATAAACCTCGAAACATGGCACGATAAAGAAAACGTTTTTCTAACATCACATCAGACAGCGCCTCACCATCTCCAAACGGTCACTAAACACCACACATTAAAAACTAAAATAAATCGTATTAATTGAAGCAATCAGAAAAGAAGAAACATTTGTCCTATTTTATCCATAAACGAAAATTGTTTAAACAGCTACTTTTATAGGTCGGCATGGTTGCATGTTGATATTTAATACAAAAAAATCCCCTTCATGGTACGGTTCGGATCAAATATTTAAAAGAAATCCTGTTGCGGCGTTCCGTATTGCCGGTTATTAGAAAAGAAAAAGAAAGTCAAAAATGGAATAAAGAGGCGCCACTCCCCTGCAATCAAAGCGTAAAACACCAAATTAACGGACGGACATATCGGAAGGAAAAACCACAAATTTATTAATTCATTAGGTCGGTCGATGAAAATGGTAAGAAACAGGATACTAACCACATGTCACGGAGGAAACCGCCTATTACGCTAAACGATTCAATGAATAAATAAACCAAAACGTTATTCAGCTAATAACAAATACAAGATAATTGGAAAATTGTATTTAAATTAAACCGGAATAACTCAGGACAATTTTCCTTTTCTACACTGTTTTTAATCAAGTCGTAGAGGTTAAATCTATGGGTCTTATTAGTGAACTTCATTCATTTAAGATCTTGTTTATACTTGCAAAATCAATATTTTTAAATTGCTAACAGTGTTACTTCACAATAAAAAAATTGAATCAATTCCATAATTTTTTAAAGAGCTACTCGACTGTTTTTGCCATTGCTTGTGGGCGTCTTTCATTCTATAAATCATCTCGACTGTTATCCATCTAAAGTTCGGATAGCGTGATCGTTCAGCATCCAGATGCGTATGTGGCGAATCAATTAGACGGGGGGGGGGGATGATAGACAAGAGGAAAATCGTTTCAAAAGCAAGCAAACGAAAGAGGGGGAGGATTAAAAAAAACTATGCGGCCCCTAATGGAGATTTGATGGTTTCTTGTTAAGGGAGGTTACGTCCTAATCTGACCCCTCCTAGTCATACATCATCAGGAGAACGAGCCAGGTTTATATCTAGCCGCGAGCCGTCGGCACCACTTTCTCAAAAATTTATAGCACGTCGGACCCACTACGATTTACTTACGATGCTCATTACTCTAGATTAGCCAATGGGCATATGCCTCCCTGGAGTACTGAGGTTTCTCAATCAAAGCAGCTGCCAAATATTTGTTTAAAATACCATTTGGAATGGCTAAAAAACAAAACAAGGTTTCACAAATCGTCAAGGTTTTTGATCAAGATCATACACCCTCTAATGAACACACCTTCTAAATTTGCTTACTATAAATATTTGACATTTCGGTTCTTGCCGTCTTGCCAGTACTGTATCGGTGTCAAGCCGTGAACTCGAAACGACCTACCATCACAAAAAATGTATATTAAACCATACATTTGATTTGTACTGTTAGCCTCTCCGACCATTTTGGCCTAACTATCCTAAATCATTCTGCCAATCGGTTGGGTTTCAGCTTCTCGCCGTCTTCAATTGTGGGTTGGAGTTTTGTGGCAAACAATCCAATATGATGGGAAATACTCAAACACAGAAGCAAAAAGTGATGTTAATATATCAAAATACATGTTTTTGTGTGGCAATATTTCGAAGATATACGGAAACTACCACACTACAAAAAGAAAAAATTAAAATTGCTATATCAAGAAACGTCTGTCGGACGAGATTCAACTACTCGCCGACTTCAGTGATGGGTTGGTATTTTGTTGCAAACCTTACAAAATGATTCTAGATTCCCAACCTTAAAAAAAGTGAATTTAGTTTATCAACTTCAGAAAGGTCAACATAAAGTTTATATGTCAGTACACAAATATAATTAGTTGTTTGATCGTTTCAGCTTAAAACTTTCAATACTGTGCCGCGTGATATACTTTCTTTATGGTATACATTCATGGGGATAACACTAGCATGAAACATTGAAATAAAATTTAGATAACTTGTAAAGAGGTTCTTTAATTTACTAGTAAACACAATACAGATTCAATAAAATTTAGATGTCAGATGTACTTTATAAGCTGGCTAACAAAAGGTACGGGTAAACTAATTTTTTTAAGTAAATATCGACTCGAAGAAGATCTAAAAAGTTGTCCGCGATGTAATAAAGCTGTGGACGAGGACGTTTATCCTTTCTTCGCTTTATGCCCTTTTCTACTTGATTATCGTACATTGCATTTTAAAAGGGATATATTAACTTTCTACGAATGTTGTGTCTATTTGAACGATAAAGATTTTTCTCTTTATTGCAATGGGAATGTTGCAAAGCGACAAAGGATCATACGTTTAATCTGATTTTTAAGATGAAATTATTTATGTTGATCCTCTTACACAATTTGTAGAAATACTTTAATTTACACTAAAAGATAATCATTTACATAAAATATGGTGTATATATTTTTTTGACATATTTGTGATGTTGAATTAATTTTCTATTGCTATTATATTTACTATTAATTTTTCTGCTTGGGACAACCTCCCTGTCGACCAGAGAGCAATGAGAATGTCAGTTAATGTTTGTTACAAATAAGAATGTATTTTATGTGTGTTTTTCTCTTTTAATAAAGATAAATTTTAATATTATTTTTGTTTTTGTTAGATCGCTTCCAATTATTTTAGTCTGACTATCCTAGCTCTTCCTGTCTGTAGACGCGTTTCAGCCTCTCTCAGTGTGTGTTCGTATTTTAATGTAAACCGTCAAAAGATCAGAAACTACCAAACTACAGAAGGAAAAGTAAAGTTTCTATATCAGTGAACCAAATTTTTTTTTATTGTTTGATCGTTTTATATAATTGTAGTGTGACTATCCTCTCTGTTTTGGTCTGTCGAACATATTTGAGTTCGCTCATGTTCAGAGCTTAACGGTATTTTCGGCCAAATCCTTCGAATGGTTGAGGCGAAACGAAAAAGTAAAGTGGGTTAGATAAGTCTTGTATGTGTGGTACAAAACCCATTACTGAAGACAACGAATCCTACAGATAAAAGTATAGTTAGAACGGAATGATAGGAAAAGATGAAAAAAAAGTATGATATATACAGAACACAAAGTAGATTTCTGATCATTTTGGTCACCTAACCTATTCTATTTGGCCCGTTGGATGAATTTTATTGGCTGTCAGAATCTTCATGCTGGTATGTGTTTTGCATAGAATCCCTACAAGATCATAAACAACCTACTACAGACAGGAAAAAGTGAAGTTGGTAAATCAGAATAAAACGTTTATTTTTTTAAATATTTTGATCTTTTTCTATCATTTTGGTCTGACTATTCTATCTGTTTTGGTCTGTGTAGTGTGTGGCCCGATTTGGTCCACACTATTTTCAGGGTTGGGTGTTGGTATATTAGGACCAATATATTGGGTTGTCCGGAAAATAATGCTGGATTTTGGTATTAAACAAAAAAAAAAGAAACTAGTTACTTTAAAGCAATGTTCTTTAATCAAAATAATTTCCCATACTCTCAATACATTTCCCCCAACGTGTTGGTAACTTATTAATTCCGTCTGAGTAGAATTCAGAATTTTTAGAATTGATAAAGTCAATAAATGCATTTTCCAGTTCCGTTTGATTTTTGAATATTATGTGTTGTAAGTAGTGGTCAAGGTGTCTAAAAAAATGGTAGTCAGTAGGCGAGAGGTCCGGAGAGTAGGGTGGGTGAGGCAAAGTTTCATAGCCAAGCTCCAATAATTTTTGTGACGTTACACGTGACACATGTGGTCGAGCGTTGTCATGCAACAAAATGGGCCCTTTCCGATTGACCAAAGAGGGCTTCATTACTGCCAATTTCTGATGCATGGTATTAATTTGGTTACAGTATGATTCAGCATTGATGGTTTCGCCAGGATTTAAGAAGCTGTAGTCTATTAAACCAAATGAAGCCCACCATACCGGTGGTCAGCGACGGTCGTTTTACTGACTTTGAGTTGCTCTGCAAGTTCTCAAACAGTTGTTTTGGGGTTTTCTTCCACCACTGATCGCAGAACATCATCATTAAGAGAGGAAGGCCTTCCACGACCTTCTTCATCTTCAAGGCTAAAATCTCCCTCCCGAAATTTTTTAAACCACCTTTGCACAGTGCACTCATTAACACAACCCTCGCCCCAGACTTGGTTAATGTTTCTAGCCGTTTGGGCTCCGCTTCGGCCGAGTTTAAACTCGTAAAAGAAAATCGTACGAAATTCTCGCTTTGACATTATAAGGATGACTGAATTATTTCCAAGTAGCGGAATGCTACAGAGGTAAACAAACAATATCATTTGGAAGAGGATTAATAAGTGTTGACATTCATACAAATGAGTAATCCTGTAAACGTAAACAGAATATTTTATATAGATTTTTTTTAATGAAAACTTAAAATCCTGCATTATTTTCCGGACAACCCAATAGAAAGAATTTTTATTTTATTGTTGTATATGATTTTGATGTATTTTAGTCTGTCGGGCACGTCTCACTTCTCGCCAACTTCGGTGTTGGATCGATGTTTTGTAGCAAACCTCCTGGAAGGAAAAAGTCGGCAAAACGAAAAAATACACGAAAATTATTTTTAGTTTTCTCCTTACGATCATTTTGATTTATTGTTTGTAGTTCATTTTTAATATGCAAGGATCTTACGACATTATGCAGATTCGTAAGATTTTAGGCTAATTTTAATGAATGTATCTAAAGGTTTTTTCTTTAGTTTGATACACTACTTGATAAAATTTAAAAATAAAGAGACTAACTAAAGCGAATATTAATTGTTTTTCCATATTAATTTTAAAGGCTGCAGGCACGTAAGATCGATATGAGTCAGGTATCCTATTCATGGGTATATCGCACATGAGAACACTGTTTAATAAACATTGCCAATCCAACCCGACAAACTGCCATCATTTTTCTAATTAATCCCATTAAAATGATTAAAAGGTATGGGATTCCGCGTCTAATTGTGCCCTATTAGACCTAGCTTGGCTAATGCCAGTGGTTACCGGGGCCGCGGCTCACCCGCCAGCTCTTTTGTTCTCAACGGGTGCATTGTCAGGTAATGTTCTCGATCATTGACATTTCAATTTATATTTCTCTCTCGTCATCTTCACAATTACCATGCACTAACACGAATGTATCAGCATTGCAATTAACCTCCACACTTGCTACTGTATCTTTCGTAAGAAAATTACACTGATAAGATTATCTTATTAAAATTTTCTTTCACAAATACAAGCGATTTATCTCTTCAATATATATTTCTAGTGTCAATAAGGAGAATAATATCACAGATAATCCTATATTAAAATTAGCTCGGGATATATAAAAACCATTTTTAACCACCAGTTAAATGACCAGCCAGGCTAATATTATTTATAACCGTTTATATTACAAGCGGAAGGTCGTAGGGCCATAAAGAGTTTACATAAAAATATTAGTTAACTGAAAGAAGTAATTTTATCAATCAGACCACTAAATACAAGGAATTTAATAATTTATAACGCTTTGCTTTTGTTTCTGTATGTCCTTATCACAATGGCGAGCTCAACAAATAAAATATGGTTTGTTCTTTTTCCACCCTGAACATTTTAGCCAGGGAGAAAAGCCGTAGAGGTCACAGAGGCAACAGGTATTGAATTACTCACGAAGTTAACTTTTGAATACAAACGACCTTTGATTTTATTTTATTATTCAAAGGCTGAAGAAGTAAATCTAATAGAAATTAAAGGCTACGAAATGTACAATTAATGTGAGTTTAATTACGAGTGTAGCATCAAAATAAACTTCATATTGATTGGATTATGGATTATGGATTATTATTACTCGCCTCCGTACTTCGTATTAGTATTATTTGGCTTAGAAGTTATACTCTAAGGGCTGTCAAGAGGAAGGATATAACATCTCCCAAAACGTTTATCTTTTAAACCTAGACTTACTCTCCCTCATATTGAGAGGCATTATTTTCTATTAAAACATCATTAATTTAAGTAAGGTATTGGATTACTCTGCGTTTTTCCATCAGCTCTTACACTATACATTCACGCTAATAAATATATTCACAGTCAAATACAAACAATAAAACAGCTCTGATCCCTCAAAAATTCATACCAAAGGAACTAAGAATATATCCGCTGACGTGCTCAAGCAAAATTCTCATATTAGGTCGCACACCTACACGTTCTCTAAAAAGAGCCAATGAATAGTGCCCTTCAACTGAGTGGGACATCGAGCCACCTTTCACTAGAAAAAGAACACATACAGAGATATTTAATGGCGTATGTGTAGTATTTTTTTTTCTTTTTTTTCTTTTTTTAACGAGGGTTGCAATAACAGAGGTTAACCCACGGGGTGCCGGTGTTTTTGAAATAAGCCCATTTATAAGTATGTCTTTACCTTACAGTGATGAGCGTCGTGTCAACGCCTAAACCGTCCCCCCCCCCAACATGTGTCTAGTATTCGTAACCAATTTGTATGAATGTATACAAAATGAATCTCAAAACGTGATACCTATCAAGGACTAAATTTAAAAAAACCCACAATTTGGAACAGGAAGCATAGAATCACTAATTTTCTCATAAATTCTCATAACGAGTAGCATTACTACCTGTACATACGCACATATTTAACGGCATGTCGTAATATTTTTATTCGGGTGTATGCATATTTATTTATTTATTGGTACTTTAGACGTACTTTATCACGTGTATACTTCATCTTATTTTCCAACCTGAATCTTCATCAACCTTATAATTATCTGCTCTTTACACATGTCAATATATTAATCTAAATTAGGGGCGATAGAGTGCTCGATAGTCCACCCTCTCAAACTACAATTTCACGCTATTAAATACACTCTCTCTAAATAATACACACAAAAGGGAACACAAAACCTATTAACTAGTACCTTAAAAAAGAACGGTTTCTTGCAAAAATCGAAAAAGGATGCCTAAAGACTCATTGCTTTTCACGTAATTTCTCATTTGGGTTGCCCTACTCGCTCTTTATATGGAGTGATCGCGTTGTTCCCTCAACCACACGAGGCCAATTTTTCTCTACATGCCGAATATATGCAGTAAAAGTAGGTGTCCGAATGACAATATCGCATGGCCCATCCTTAGTATGTTTAATTCAAATCATTCTTCTTCTATACGAGCTTTTTTTGCCGATCCGACCCACTGATAATGCCTTTTCATTTCACTTGTTATACACATATTGTCATATTTCATTACTCTTTTGTCCTGGACATATACGATGATAAGCATTTGATTATAAATAGATCAAATTTATTAAATTTTCTTTAAAACACGTCCCGTGGAAAAAAAGCATATATATTTATTAAAATATACCGTAACGATTATTGTAAATGAAACTCTTAAAAACTGTTTATGTTGTTATAAGATTTAGCGGGATAAATGGGAAGTTAAATAAATCAAATTTTTATCGCGTTGAGTTAGAATGTTCATGCTCTAATGTGCCTGATTAGAATTCAGAGGTTTATTGCTCATTTTCAACCGGGCGATAAGGGGAGAACGTGTAACTTTTTTTTATTATCATAGTCGCGATTGTTCGATTTGTCCGACGATTGGAGTAAGTTTTAGTCTTTTATATCACGCGCGTTGTGGGTTCCATGTGGACGTCCAGTCGTTAAGCGATTCAGCGATTTGATTAATTACTTGTAAAATTGCCCTCTGGGTCACGATAAGACGTGAATCAGTCGTTGAATATAAAATTTTATTTTCACTGCTTTCGTTTTTATAGTCGGTCTAAATTCCCTTCGAACGTGTCACAGCTTAACTAGCCATAAAAGAAGTGTAATCAGCCCATGAACACAACTGCATATTGAGTACAAAGACAAACAAAGTTAGTTTAATATTAAGTAGATTAAGCATAAATCATTAAAAAAAAATTCAAATAGCAATAATAACAAAACCTAAATATAGACAGATAAACAAGCAAAAAAGATAACGCAGTCCTGAATATCAAATATAATGGAAAAAATAAAGATAACTGAGTTAACTCCTTGAAGGGACAAATTGGTGAATAGGATCCATCAACATAACGCGAGCAGATGACGAATTTTCTGAGTAAACAGGCAAACGAGTAGCAGTTGAGAAATCCATAAAACAATACAAAATTGTTCTAGTTATTCTCGATCTTTTATAGTAAACTGATTTTGATTAATTGGCCGTTAAAGGAATCCTAACGAAAAATTTAAATATACAGAATTGAAAGAATGAAGTTACGTTATCTACATATCTACCAGCTCCATTATTACCTTATTCTCGATTCCTATTTAATTGACCGCTATTTCAGAGCGAGGTGAAACATCAGATGCAAATTAGCCCAATAAGCTGGCGCCCTGTAGGGGAGCATTCTTGATACCATGCTATACTATTTATACAGCTACAATTCCTACACCATCTTTTTTGGCGGGGAGGGGGAGGGTTGATGCAGAATACAATTCTTTTTTCACGTCCTAAACAGGTTTATTGTGGAACAGCCATATCTTGGAAAGTGGGTTCCTTATAAACCAATTAATTAAGGTTTTCTGTTGAGATAAAAAAGCCAATGGTACGAGCGGGATTCGAACCCACGATCTTCGGCTAGATACACCACTGCACTCGGTCATCAACTCCCCATCTCAACACCATCTTTTGAGTTTTCCTTCTTTATAAGAACTGACCAATTTCCTTGGTGCCTTTTCGTGAATCTCATTGGGTATTAATAATGTCGCACAGATGTGGCTGTATATAAACTAAAGTCTTCCCCTTCTTCTTACGATGATGGCATGAGAGGGCAGTGGCCAGTTTACAGGCTTATAATTCTCCTCAAATCAAGTCTGCTGAGAGAGACGATTTCTTTCGACTGTTGTCCGTTTTTTGGCTAGTTGGTCAGCCTGTTACTTCCTTTTATGCCTTCATATCCGGGAACCCACTTTAACGTAATCTTATTTTGTTTTCCCAGAGTCATTAGACAGTCTAGGTACTACCAGACAGTTTGGCGTTGAAAGCATACGCATTTAGTGCCTTTATGGCTGCCTGGCTGGCTGAGAGGATGTGTATCTGTGCACATTTCATATTTTTCTTTATTAACTTCTGAATTACTTACTTCGCCAAGATTACTACCATGCTAGTAATGGTAATAATGGTTTAATAATTTTTTTGTACACCTGAATCAGATCCAAGCAACCTTTCTTATCACCTACAGTTGGTCAACAATTAATGGGAAAAGAGGAGGAAAACGTACCCGGTATGCATTTACAATGAAACAACAGATTTACAATCCACTGTACATAAGCAACAAATAGCTACCCATTTTCTTCCGTGTCCGATGATAAGCACTTACGTAGACAGGAGGCTGATATGGTGTCCCTACTTTTGATATGAGACAAGAACATAACAAAATATTTATTCAAATCCGAAGACTTTATGATCGGGATCTACTTCGACCGTTTAGATTCAACCAACTCTATACCAGCCAATACTCATTATACATAAGGAATAAATCTATAGGGTTCCTCCAACCCATTAATATTCATCGCATCTAATTTTGCCAATGTGACAAATTGTCAAAGCCCTCTATGCCAGTTAATCTTATCATCCACGATGACGCATTATGCTAATCACAAATTGATTCCATCCCTCTTCCAATACCCAAGATTTCGACCCAACCTAACTCCACATCAATGGGCTAATATAAAGTCAGTGTGGAGGTTTTTGTTAGTTGAAAAACTGTGTACCTGCTTTGTGTTTCTTATTTAATTCCAGCTGATCTGTATGACAGAGCCTTCAGGAAGACATCAAAATTGATTTTGTGGCATTTACCTTTTTTTTAAGTTTTGCTGATAGCAAATATTACTCCATGAAGGACAGGCGCCTAGTAACATGGGATTGACAATCACACTATGAAACATTTGTTCTGATTGCACATTTCACATTCACATCTGAGTAATGGGAGGAGGATTTTGTTTGCAGTTCTATTTTATCCCAAACTATTTGGACTGACTATTTTATTTAAAGCTGAAATTCAATTTGGAGTCCAATTTTATTCTTAGGCATTATATGGCCCGGGCCATGACTTATTCGCTCTAATGATATTTTGTTGGAGATCAAAAGGGAATATTGTTTTTAAATTAGGGATGTTGATATTAAATTATTCATACGAATTTATCACTGATCTTCCAAGAGAAAAAGGAGAGCACAATGTCATAAAAATATAGAGCTTCTTACAACCTAGGGTTTGAAAAAGCATTTAAAAATGCAGAACAATGTGGGATACTGTACTGAGCCTTGCGAAACAACTTTGTTATATTGAATGGGATGAAGGAGAAGTTATAAGTGAAATAGGAAAGGATCTCTTTTGGATAAATATATATACAGTTTATATCATGAACCATTGAGCATGATGATAATGAAATGCAACATTAAATAAGAATTATTGCTTTTTAATTATCAAATCAAGTGAGGCATAATAACGCGAATAATAAATTTATAACATGGCAGATGAAAAGTTCACCGTACGTTTAGCTTATGGTATTATTGTGAAAACGATTTTATACGTTTGCATAAAACCATCATAACCTCTGTTCTACTGAAATGAATTTTCATTTGCTATTCAAGACAAATGCTTCAACCGACATTAAACGTTTAACCGAGGTTAAAAAAGGAGCAATTCTCTCAGCGAAATGAGCCATCAGAGTACAGTTCCGAAGAAGGCAGATGGGATTAATCTGAACAAAGACCATTTTAGGCGGGAGCAGAGGATGGAAAGGATTCGAGCCAGTGAAAGAAAAAGGAGCGCCGTTACAAATTAGCCTGGTTATAAATCCAGACAGGAGTTTAAACAATGGCGTTATCTAGTCTCGTCTCAAGGATTCGGCCACTTGCACTCTCGACATCCGCCTTCGATGTGTTAATGAATCTCGTGAAAAAAAAAGTTGAAATGGTGAAGAAAAATAACTGAACAAGATCCATGCATTTAACATGTCAATTCTCAACATAGTAGTTCAAACCGTTTATTATCGATGATATCGTTTCTGTATGTTAGATATTTAACATGTCTTGAAACTATCACGATGTGAGACATATCTTTTGTAATGTGTTTTAAACACAATTTGAGAAAAAAATTGTAAATTCACCCAACGATTTTACAATTTTATGAATAATTATCACCGTTTTTCACCAGTCTAAACAAGCACTTCTCCTCTTTCACCAGCAGAACATGTATACATGTAGAGAGCATATTGAGATATGGAGAAAGTAGAGAAAGACAGCAAAAGAGGTGGAAGTGTTGGAGAGCGGAGAGGAGTGGAGAGGAAGGAGAGAGAGAGTGAGAGAGAGAGAGAGAGAGAGAACATGAATTCAAGAGAAAAGAGCTCAGAAGGAAGTGATAGAGTTTATATGAGGGATTTTGAAATGAGTATAACTTTATAAATCGTGATCTTTTACTCAATCAGTTATTAACAACAAAAACATTTTTTCAATACAGGAATTGTTAAAATATCGCCAAGTGTTTCACATGCCGACATGCACTAGTAGAATAGGTAAACTAAACGCTTTAGAGAAGCATTAAGGTATGGTATTTTATGGGAGAACTTTACGAAGACCTGTGCTGGAAAGTTGTCCGGGGATGCTAGGGTACGTCAGCGGAGATTTGTTACTACCCCATAAACCTACAAGTGGGCTGGGCTCATCTTCACAGAATTAATTGCTTTGTCGGAGAGTGAGGGAGTGAGGGAGAGCAAAAGGTACATTGTAGCAGATATTGAAAGGGTAATTACGCCACGTGAGCAGAGACAAGAAAGTAAATATGCACAAAAACAAAAAGACTTGTTAATCCCTTCACCGTTTAAGTCATAATCAGGTCACTTTCTCACTTAAAATCCCATTGGACATTTTTACGACAGCAAGTGCTATTAGATCTGACGTTTTAAGCATGCAGATAAGTCTTCAATCTTAATAATCTTTCATTTATGTGTAACTATGCTGTCAGAAAACAGAAAACGGCACATGCTTAAATTACGTGTAACACCAAATTTAGCAGTCTGGCTTAGTGTGTGTTGTGTGTGTATATGTGTATATATATACATATACAATATATATATATATATATATATATATATATATATATATATATATATATAATTTATTTATATTTACAACTGTATATGCATTGTATACAACCAGCAGATAGTAAAATAGTATTCTTTAATCAGTAAGACGTATTAGAATTGTGGTGATGGAGCTTTCCAAATTTACGATTCAATCCGCCTATGATTATCTAGTCAGAAGTTATTTGTAACATAATAAGGAAACCTAGGGGCGTCGGTGGCCGCAAGGTTTAGTCATTGACACGGCGCTCATCACTGTAAGATAAAGGTCCCGAGACATACGTACAAATGGGCTTTTTTTTTCAAAACCACCGGCACCCTGAGGGTTTACATGACCTCTGCTGTTGCGAACCCTCCTAAAAAAATTTTAAAAAAATGAAACCTACCATACAAACATTTTATAAATTATTTATACGGTATAATAAGAACATTAAAATGTTAAAATGAAAAATTTTATACTAATAGTTCTCAATATACCAACTTTTATCATATCCATTTTATTAATTGGCAGGATAAGAAGGGGTATATGTCCTTTTGCAATGTTTAGGCACAAGAACAGGTTTTAACATACCTTTCAGGATATATTTGAGTACAATTAGTTTACTAAATCAATCAACAAATTATCAAAAAGATGTTAAAAAAGCAAGGAATATG
Organism: Cimex hemipterus; assembly: GCA_039619505.1. Taxonomy (NCBI): domain Eukaryota; kingdom Metazoa; phylum Arthropoda; class Insecta; order Hemiptera; family Cimicidae; genus Cimex; species Cimex hemipterus. Next base: position 2,645,106 of record CM077107.1, on the reverse strand, counting down.
TACAATATAATTTTCTATTTTAAAACTAATTGAATAAAGCAATCATTAGAGTGCAAGTTGGATTTGTCTCATCTGGTTTCAATGCAGTTTTTGCTTTCACTAGTAAGTAAACAAAGATTATCAAATTTACATTGGTAAAATTGTTCAACCAAGGCAGCATTGTACGGTTTACAAAGAAAGAAAAGTTTAGGCCCTCAGGCAACTTCCTCTCAACGCATCGCAATAAAATTTCGCTCAAATAACTAATATTTCGATCTTTCTCCCGAAGTTACATGTTTGCCAGGAGCTATACGTTAATATTTGCTATGAGTGAATCGGGTGATGTAATGGAAATGCAGGCCCCGGAAGAAGATTTCTCTCAACCACTTCCAGGAATTCGAATCGTATTATGCCTTAAATAGCTATTAAACGCAACTGTTATGTCAAATTTTTGTATGATATTTATGAAAGCAGGTATTTCTGGTTTTGATTTTATGTTAAAGAAAACATCATTAATTCGTTTTTAAATTTTATATATTAACTTAAAACTGTATATTTTTTAGGACGAATATCGATTCTTTGAGTTTGGAAATGAGTGTAACAATCCCTAAGTGCTATGTCACGACTGAATATGACGTCGACGGCAGACTTCTTTTAGTGCCTCTCAAAGGAAAAGGACTCTTCAAAGGAAATTTCAGTAAGCCATCGTTAAATATCTTTCAAAATCTTTCCATATTACTTATTAATATTGTTCAGCAAACATCGTGGCAGACGTCAAAGGAACCGGTGAGCTCATATCGAACAAGAAAGGTGTTAAGTACGTCACCATTAAAACTCTGAGGAGCAAGGTGAAAGTCGGCGACCAGATCGTCAAGTTCGTCAACACTGATAGAAACCCTCAAAACGATCTAATAAGTATGAAAAAGTTTAACAATTTTAAAACGTTTTATTATTCTATTTTTTCTTGTTCAGCGCAAACCGCGGCGAATTTCATAAATCAGAACAGACAGCAGGTTTTAGAAATTGTGACGCCGATCGCGGAAGAGACTGCGGACGCAATCATCAAACAAATGGGAAACAACGTACTTCGTTCAATCCCTTACAACGAACTCCTTCCTCAATAATTCGTTTCCACATCCCACCTTTTATTTTTATAAATGCTTTTTCCTTCTTAAAAGAAACTGTGTTTATTTCCGCAATGAACACGATTGATAATGAGTTATCTATAATCACGTCAGGTCTTATTTGTATATATCAGCGTGATGTAGTCATCGAAGGGCTGAAAAAACTTTGTGATAATTCCGTTATAGGTTCGTGAATGAAAATGGAAAATGTCAGACAAGCCCTATAAGTAATAAAAGTTTTAAATAATTTATTACACTAATTTGTAGCTTTAAAGGTAAATAAAAATAAATTAAAAAGTGCGTTTTATTTTTACCCATTGAAAATTACATTTATAAATAGTTCACTTGTAATTTTGGATTGAAAACTATGGTGTGCTGAGGAAGACCGGTCGATGTTTTGCGTTTAATGAAACTAAAAATTACTATTAATTTGTTAATTTTGTTATTAAATTTTTTTATTTTCAGTAGTAGAAATAGCAACCATATTTCACTCGCGAACACTCTGGGTCAACGTATGGGTTTCAAGGAGAAAGCAAATGCATCTGTTACTAGCAAAGCTTTCTACCTATTTTAAAGTCATCAATAGGACTAAACAATCTTAAGCGGGCAACACACCCGATTCAACGCTATCCGTACCCGACGCTACCCAATGCTACCGGACGCCTTGTCAAGTGTTGGTATGGAGCGCCATCTATAAGACGTCAAGCGCACGCCAGGGACAGTCACTAGTGGTGGGAAGTTTGATTCTTTTCAGGAATCGATTCCCTTCGATTCAATCCCTGAAATGAGTCGATTCTTGTTATCGATTCTTTGATCCCCCACTCCTGGTGCGAGAGCTTTCGTTTATTGGTTTCTCCCTTCATCCAAATTTCCCGCCATAATTCAAATTAATTTTCAATTCTAGTATTTATTTACCACAACGAAAAAGGTAACATGGTGTTAATGTTAAGTATATAAATTGTATCAGATCGTAGTTTTAGAAGGAAAAATAATGATGATAGTAATACTAATGAAAGACTTATTGCTTTGTACTTAGCGTAATTGTATATAATTTATTGATTATTTTATGTAGTGATTAGTGACGGTTAGTGATGATTATTCTTTGGACATTTCTTGGAAGTAAATAAAAGTAATTATTTTAAGAATAAAACAACAAAAATCACATATCTTTATTGATACATATTATTAATGGATTATTACTTAGGTATCTTACATATGAATCAACCAGCATTTACATTATTATAGGAATTAATAAGAAGTAAGATATAAAAAATGTGTTATTAACTGATTGCTGAATTATATAGGCACAAATCAACAGACGGGTGTGCACATTATCACAGGTGGAGAGTTGGGCCTATCACTTCTCAGAGTCCACCAACACTCTGAC
>CM077107.1:2599450-2637616 GCA_039619505.1 Cimex hemipterus | reverse complement strand
TTTTGATTAAAGAACATTGCTTTAAAGTAACTAGTTTCTTTTTTTTTGTTTAATACCAAAATCCTGCATTATTTTCCGGACAACCCAATAATATGAAATCTAAATCTAAATAAATTATAGGAGTTTAAACTGTGTGAACTTAGTATTCTAAAAAGGAAAGGAAATGGCGGATATGGAAATGAACCGCTGGTTGGTATGCAGAGGAGCGCGAGACACAATGGCGTCTCGCATCTCCCAGGATGTGGATTAAAGAAGGGTAGTTCCCCTTATCAAGTTACTGTAGAACATCCCTTATCTTCCGAGGAGCTTCCTCCACACCTGGTTGGGTATGTAACGGGTAGAGCGCCTTTGTTACGAGACAATGGGGTGTGGCACCCTTTGGAAGCGTTTCCGGACGCCGGTGAATGCCTGGATTGGATTAGCCGAAAAACTCTTCTTTTCAGAGCTAATATTCCCTTGCACAATATGAATGAAAGATTTTCTTTTTAAGGAAAGGAAGTAAAATGATAGCCATGAAAAAACTACAAAAGATAATTACACCTTCTACACATACCTGTCCTAATACTTTTAATCAACTGCACAATTAAAGTTAAAAAAGAATGCCATGAAGAAATATAATTGCAAAACTAGATCGACATAACGAACGAACCTCTGCGAGAATGAATAATTAATTGTATGTTATTAAAAAAATAAGTGATTTAATAAGACAATGAATGTGGTGTGGGAGAAGAATAATGAGAAATGATGCTTAGTTTATGAATGTTTAAATAAATTTCTCAATAAACTGAAAAATATTTTTTCCTACTAGGTTCCTAACATTGAGAAATATTTAATATAGGTTCAATAGCTCAAAAGCAATAATTTATTGAGTATGGGTGTGAGCGAGTAATCCAGTGAATAAGCGCCTGAGTCATTGAATGAATGAATTTTGACGTTAATGTTAGTAAATAATCCTGGAATAGCGGTGTGTTAGTGAATGTTAAAGCACGTAATTTAGTGAAGGTAGAATAGGTGAGTGAATGTTAGGTAACTGATTCAGTGTGAAGTGGATAGGTATTTAAGCAAGGGAATGAGGAGCATTATTTATTAAAAGGTTGGTAGATGAATGAGTTTTTATGTGTCGTGAACCAGTTTATTGAGTAAATGTACAATGAGTGAATATAATGTGAGTAGGTGAGGAAAAGAGTATTTGCTCGAAGGAATGTGTTTACTAACGAGTAAACTAATTTGTTTACCTGTTCAATCGCGTACGTAAGGGATCGAAGAAATTATTTTATTATTGAGTAAATTAGTAATAAGTGTGTATGAAAGCAAGTAGGAGATCACATAAGTGATGTTGGGTGAACGATCGAAGATATGTCTCTACCAATGTATTAATATGAACGTGAACGAGTTTTTAAATGAACGAATGGCCAAGTAAGTAATGTAGTGAATGTGAGCGATTGAAAGAACTGATTTATAACTGAGTAAATAAAAAGTAATACGCACGTCATAAAATGAATAATAATAATAATAATAAACAATGCTTTATTTAAAGTTAGTTAAAATTTTAACAAAATTATGGCTCACACAATTTGAATAAGATTGATCCATCTTTGAGGTAAAAGGAGCGAACAATGGTAAATAATGGGTAATTGGGGGGGGGGAGTTTGATTATCATTTCAGGATTTATAGACGGGGATACTTTAAATTATTTAATATAAGTTAAATTGAACTGTAAAAACGTAAATATGTTCGATCTATGCAGAGTAACTACCAATTATTGCTTATTAAAAATAGTTCTTTTTAGGGAAAATATTAGAACAACTCACCATCCTATCTACACCAAATTATATGGGGATCTTTTTTAACTTCCTCCTGCATGTTCCTCTCGTTCCAGCTAAGGTTAACTATTTTAGAACAGATTGTACTAGTCTTGAATTTCTTCTTTAATGATGATGTTATTATTTATGATGTATTCCACCACCGTTAACATGCTTGTCACCTTAAAAACTTGTTCTGCACAACCTGCAGAGTGGTGACATTGTTTTCTAACATGGTGACGGATAAGACTGGTGAGAGGACAGAGGAGAAAGCAAACGAATTGCTTTGCTGCTTTGCCTCCGTTCACTTTATTGTTAAGAAGGAGAATAAAAGTGAGTTTACGATCCATTATCACCATAAGATATATATATATATATATATATATATATATATATATATATGACCGCCATGGATCACGGCACAGTCACGATATTAATTTGGATGATCTTCTTTACAGCCAGCGTAATTTATTTGTATATCTTTCAGGCGAGGTATTTTGCACAAATACAAAGAAAAGGTGTGCCGAAGGATAGAACCTTGAGGTTAGAAATATGATGATTTACAATACCCATTACAGATGTAACAAAATGATCTTTTTTGGTGCATTATATTAAATAATTCTTTCAATTTTTAATTTGACTTGCCACAATATGTTATAAAAAAAAATTGTAATAACACAACCAAAAACATGCAAGGAACATATTAATACATCCAACATTATCGCAAATTTCAAAGATTTTTTCATTTCAGAAACTCCTTGAAATTAAAAAAAAGTAAATATTGTTTTCTCCAAATGCCTTATTTTTTTTGCGCTATTTTTGTTATTATACTATCTTGCATTTTATGTACTATGAACCAGAAATTAAAAAGGAAATGAAAAAGGTGATCTGAACTGCTGTACCATTTCCTGTTTTTCTGAGAAAGTCCAGAATTGTAATTGGTTTTCAACTTGGCTAACTTCTTGAGAAACTGTTTTGGAATGTCAGTCAATTTACATTTATTAGCCGCTGTTATATGGAATAGAAAATAGCAATATCTGCTTATTTAATTACATGCCGTTTAAAAAAATCCAGGTAGAGACTACAAGGGACATTACCCCCCCCACCGTGACGGTCCTTAAAGACGTCAATTCCAAAAAGAGCTGATTAATCGCAGCCTACTTCGCTACAATCGGGTGAAAAAATAACAACGGCCGAATTGACGATATGATTAAGCGGGATGGAAGAAGCCTGAGCAGTTATGAGCGATAAATGCCAAAGGTGAAGTATGAACGATCGTGATATTGACAAGAGATACGAGGAATGATATAGGGCCGTCGGACTCTTCACAAATCAACTCGACATTAGTCCGTCAGCGGAGAATGATCTACAGCTCAATCACGCGTTTCCCATTAAAATTGGCGAATCCATTTGACACATATTAATATTACACGGGCGATCAAGTTTCACAATTTAGCGAATTTTCTAAACAAAAAAATTTAAAATAGATCATTCATTGTCGTAGTTTCATAGTTTGGTAGGCATTTTGAGAAGTCAGCAATGCGAATGATTTTTCTGAGGGGAACCACATTAAGGAATGCGGAAGATGTACTGACGGAAATTTTGCGACGAAAAATTCTCCCAACCAAATGTAACGTAAATGAACGGAATGACCGCAATGACTGCTTGGATATGCCACCACTTTTCATTTTGTGTATTTGCAAGGCGATGAAGATGCAGAAGAGAAAGAGAGAAAATTGGATACATCCATTGGATATGAAAAGAGTAAAACTTGGTCAATTCGAATAATATTGGATAATTATAGCTTCTTTTGACGAGCGTCTTTAAAATTCTACATACATGGCCCGTTCTGAACAACCACAATTAATTGGTCCAAGTCCATCCTAACTCATTTCATTTACAGTTTGCTAATCCGAGTGCCTACCTCTTCCGTTCTACGCTTGTCCTTCGTCAGTATGGCGCACCCCATGTACTTAGCACTATTTTGATCGGTTTAGAAGGAACCGAGCGGAACATTCCGTCGACGGACAATGGTACATCAAAGGAGCCCGACGGAGACATTGCGACGGAAATTTCTGTTACGGAATTTCCGTTCAGTCCGTCGCTGGCTGTGTGTATTGAATGTAAGCTCGTGCAGCGGAAATTTCCGTCGCTCCGTATAAGGTAAATAAATATAACATAAATATAAGGTAAATATGTGTAAGATTCTGAAGTATATACAAATAATATAAGTAAGGACATACAAGAAAGAAGAAATTGCTTTCAGGCATTATTAAGTCCAGGTGCAGATAAGGGGTCGCTCGAACACAAAATATTCATTTCGATATGTACGATATCCAATACCTACTGACAGATATGCAAAACGTTAGTATATTTTAGCTAGAACCAAAGTTGATACTCGTTTTCTTCTTCCCAATTTCTTAAATATAATTTTTTTAAATTGAAAAAAGGGTATATAATCTCCTTGATGTACATGTACAAAAAGGCCAAAAAATTGTTTAAAAAATATTGTATTTTCTGGACAACTAGGGAATCGGCAAGAACGCTCTTATATGTAGCTAATAGTAATAATTTACAAAAGATAACTAGTAAGAAAAATATTATCGTTCAATAGATTGAGTCTAATTCAATTAAATCCGTTCACCAGAAACTTTACAATATTTATACTTTGCATTAATACTGTATTATTTTTGCTTATTATTTTATATATTTTAAAGTACGGGGAGAGTTGTTGTTCCTGAATTGCAGGCCTTGGGTTGGGAGTACTTCTGCCACTGCAGTGTGCTCTCTATGCAACTCAGGTGATCGTGAGGATGCATTTCATTTTCTTGCTAGATGCTCAGTCCTGAACGAATTGAGGTATCTGTATGTGGGTAGGGGTTTTCTGACGAGGGAAGAGCTCATAGCACTTCTGAACGGCTCCGATTGCCAGGGTCTTGTTGATTTTGCTCAGAAAGCCTGGTTTTACCGGTATGAATACATTGGAATGTAGGGAATCAATATTCTGTTGGTCTTATTTTGTATCTTTTTGTAGTCTTTTTTATTTATTATTTATTTTATTTTGTTCCTTTTGTATTAACATATATAATTTTTTCTAAATGCGAATCTGTTTGCCTGTGGGGGACCCCTTGTAAGTTGGAATCCTTTTGTTCTTTAAGGTGTCATTTTTATTATTTTCAAAACTTATCGCAATTCAACTTTGTAATACGAAAATCCAGTAAATAATTGTAACCACTGAAGTTCATATTATTATTAAGCATATTCTTGAGATAGTTATGCACTCCGAACTCTGGCTGACGGTTTTAACACCATGCCATAATAATACTGTGTTTTTATTTTTTAACTCTAAATTTTTTTTTCATTTTGTAAATAAAGTATATCTATCTATCTATTTTAAAGTATTAATGGTACATAAAAAAATCTCTATTATTCCTATTTAAACTGGTTGTGCACTGATCATGTGAAAAGTATCGCCGATTGTAATAAACTAAACGGTTTTGCGCCAAGAAAGGGCATCACTTAGAAAATGGATTATAGTTTCGTTGGAATTGTAGTTTGCACACTGAGCAATACATGCAATTTTGCCTTAATGATTGATGTTTTTAATTTAAAAAATAACCTCGACTTATTTATCCTGAACTATTAAACCTAGTATCAGCAATATACTTAGTAATATTAATGTTAAGTTAAAATAACATTGAGAGGTCGTCTGAATTGTATTTTGCCACGGTAGCAGTTATGAGCTCGAAATTAGCCGTTTAGTTTAAAAGGTTTTGTTTGTATGTTTTGACCCCTCTCGTCAACAAGAACCAATTGGGGCATTAAGCCGTCCAGTATGACAGTACTATTTCATTCCCAAAACAACCTTGTTCACAATTGATTTGCCATGAGCATGCAGGTTGGGGGGTCTTGCTAGAATGGGAACTATACCCCTAAACTGATGTTTTATGCTTACTGGCTGCGCTTAGAGAATAGTATAGTGACAAGTTTTAATGTACTGAATTGTAATAGAACACAGCTTATTTTTTATTAAGGGGATAACCCAAACCTATCCTTTTACGAAGTTATGTGTGACAGCTGTTAAAAACAAGCGAGGACCAGCGAACCGGAGATCGTCATCTAACGACTAGAGACGGTTCATTGACACACAGACCACCCACGTTATTCCACAGAATTTAGACCATATTTGGAAACATTTATCAATTTTATACATGCAAATATTTTTATCGGTTTTTTTTCGGTTGTTTCGGCCAAGGTATTAATTAACAAGCGATTAAAACCTCTTACTGGTCGCCAGGAGGATGCGACAAAATGGACATTAATGTTTCCCCTAGACAATGTAATTGCGGGACTATTCGGCCGGTCCATCACGCGATAGTAAGGTGTAAATCCACAAAACCGGTTCTTCCTAACCGTAACGACATTTGAGGAAGGGGGAATGGATAGTTTTGTCATCGAGAAGAAGACCCACTGGTTTGAAGCGCTTCTCTAATTAGAGAGCTTGTTTTTCCACAGAGTCATTAAGAGTCGGTTACACGTCACACTTACTTTGACACCCTAAACTCATCCAAATAACTGGAATTAAAAAAATATTAACAAAGGGGCCGGCCTGCAAGCCCGGTGAAACGGAAGTGGAGATTTCGGGGGCTTGTGATCGCTCTAATCGCTCTAATTTGTAATTTGTAATAAACTTCACCGCTTTAAACTTCAAGACTTTGGAAATCTCCTCTTTCAAAATGTTAATTCCCACAAACATTTATCTTCAAGGTGAAAGTTAGGAAATCAGAAAAATGTCTTGACACTGAAGTAGTTTATGAATTCATTTAATTTATGAAATACTGAAAGTTAATTCTTTTTATTTATGTTCATAGTTGACTTAGTTTTACATAATTACAGTTTACATCATCATATGTTAGCCAGTCGATTTTTAGATCCTTCACCCGTTCTAACAGCCTTAAAAATAATAAAAGTGATAACACGTACCAAAAGTTCATTTTATGAAAGAATATTCTTTTATAACGTATGCTGGAAAAGTCCTATAAAATTTTAACAAGTTCCAAAGAAGAAGAAATCAAGATATATAATTGACGTCTATGGTATACAGATGGTTCCGGACCGGTGACGGAACTGGGTCAGGTGAATTTCGTGCAAGCCCAAAACATGATCAATCAAACCAATTATGGACACCATGGTCTTTCAAGTTAAAATACACGCTATCAATGCTTGTCATAGAAAATTATAGAATAGATTGAAATATCAAAAACAACACATCATAAGATCAGACAGCCAAGCAACCCTGAAATCATGTGGAAGGTATGCAGCCAAAATCAACCTGACAATTTCTTGGGCACAAAGGAATTTGGGGAAATGAACAAGTAGACCAACTAACCAGAGGAGGATCTACAAGATCATATATAGTCCTTAAACTTGTGAGGTATAGTCATAGAGCAAGATCAGACAGATACCCTCCAAGAATGGGTTCACAAAAGCGAAAGAAGGAGTGGGCAAATTTTGGTTCAACATCTTAACGCTAAACATCTTGGTAACAACCCTCACTATAACTAGCAACGCACATAGCTACTACTTGACAAGACAAAACTCAAAGGTTACGGGTATTGAGAAACCGACCACAAAACATGTTACATAAAAAACCGAACGTATTTTCAATTTTCGCGATGAGTGGTATGAGGAGGAATACTGCTATTCATATCGTCTTCGAATGGAAGAAAGAGTTAAATAGGAGCCTTGGAGTACCAAATACAAGAGAAAAAGGATTGCAGCACTGTTTCTCTAAAAAAGTACGTAAGACCTACTACTTCTTAAAAATTAAGCAGCCTTAAAAGCATCAGTTTGAAAAGTTCTCATCTAAAATAGACAGTAAATGCATTCTAAGTCCCAAAAACCTGGGCAAACTTAAACAACTTTGGGATGTCAGGGATCAAAGGAATCCTGGTAATGTATCAGGTTGTATTTACCCTTGCTGGTTTGATCTGCCAGACGCCTTTGGGCTTTTTCACCTACTTCTATAACACAAAGAGTAACTAGGAAAAGCTCTTACAGAATCCAAAAACACTTCCCTATCTCAGAATGGGTTCACAAAAACAAAAGGAGTAGTAGGCGAATCCTAGAGGTATTTAACGTATAGTTAATGAACCCTAAAATCTAGCACACACTTTGCGACAGTAACACAAAACTCAGTGGAGGAATTAGGTGTATGTTGCAACTCATCCAGCAAAGAGGACCGACCTCGCTCCATCAGAACTTATTTCCCATCACGGCTAAATCTCACCTCATCCCTGTTACTCAATAAAAAATCAGCTATTATGTCGGAAATAAAAAAATTAATCTAGTTTTTGTATAAAATTCCTCATTTACTCTTCTCCATATACTTGCAACTCTCAGATACACCAAATAAATATTGAAGAATTGTAGGTGAATAATATGTAGTTTACTCTTGACCATGTGCTCGCTGTCCCTAATGTGTCATACATCACTCCATACGTTTTCAGGCTGACAGAGAAATTTGTAAAATCTTGTAAGAGCAACCATCAGCATATAAATGGTATTGTAAATTATACTATGAACTCGCTTCATTATAAAAAGTGCATACATAGGAAGATGAAGTATATCCTGCAATAAGATTAATATAATTAATCCAGCACGATTTTTTCCTTTTTCTCCCTTTTTAAATTGCTTTATTTTACATGTAAATTATGGAAAGTTTACCTCACAGTTCATATAAGCGACAGCCTAAAAACTTTTAAGTTTTTTACATGTACGCATCTGAAAATAAATTTATTCTCATTCGGCCTCAAATAAGTGCCGAAACGAGTTTCATATGAGCGATATTAGGATGATCAATATGATCCTAACTGTAATTTCATGAATTTTAAACAACTCTTGCCTTAAAATTGAGGTAATATTAGTTAGACAAGTAAAAACTGGGGCTTTTACGGCTTTCCAAAATTTTCCAATTTTCGTTTCCATTTCTATTCAACTAATAAAAATAGTTACTATTTCCATTAATAGCTTTTTTGTAATTCTTGTTCATTTTTTGTTGGTACGATTGTGAACACAAACGCATTAATTGGCGAGAACCAGGCTAATAAACGACAGTCAAACTGTGTACAAGTCCCTCCAATGTTTACATCAGAACGTCTTGACAATTTTGAAAAATGAGAAAATATTAGTTTTAAAACATGGACGATATTAGCAGATTTGAAGCCTTTCTAATAAAAATTTAGTGGTTGAGTATTGATATAAAGAATTTACTGAACGATTGGTAAACGTTTTGGTTGAATTTAGGATATTTCAGCTGTCCCTGTCAAGATGATAGCCATATAGAGGCTGAGTTTTGATCGATTGATTGATTTTGATCTATCAAAATCGGCAAAACTAGCGGTTCTTCACCCCGCAGTTATCAACTACAATTATATTAAAAATAAATTGTTTTATGATTTTTGAATTTTTTTGTTTATAAATGTCTAATCGAGAAAAAATGGTATTTCTTGCTTATATTTATGTTATTTGAGCCAGAAAGCTAGAATAAGCAAACCAAGAATGCAAGGATCCAGAATATGATTTTGGTGGCAAGCATGTTTTGCTGGTAAGAAATGTTAGGAAAAGTATTTTAAATCTCTGCTATTGCAAAACTGCAACATTGAAATGATTCCTTTTGGATAATATTTTACATAAGAAATTAAGTTAAGGGTTCTTTTACGAATATAATTTTTGATTGTTTGCGTGTTTTAACCGTAGAAGCTTCCAAATAAAAAAGGTTAAAAAGTCGGGTATAAATCAAGGAGGCGAACCTTGTAGCCACTGACGTGACTGAAGCGTGAGTGTTGGAGAACATAAAAGCTGAACTAAATTACTTTAATTTCGTGTCTTGTAAAAGGGATTTCGGCCGAAAAGTAAACCGCTTTTATTGTTATCTGCAAACGTGGTAATTACACACGGACAAATTATGAATAAGTCAATTACAGAGTTGGCGAGAGAGGAGTGGATCAGACACGGGTCAGACACTCGAAAAATTATATAAGTGTTAAGCATAAGATAAATAAGCCAGAGCGGAGGTTTCTCACCGAATTAACAAACTAGCCGGCTGTTTGTCTTAAGCGTCTCCTGATTGCCGGTTCTCTACTGCTCCCGTAACCCCTTGTGTGGACAAGATGCGTAAACCTGGCGTAATTGTGTATGCTTTGGGCCCGCCTCGTCATTAAACAACAATTTTCAACCGGGGTAGAAAGGAATTGTTATAATTATTTCGAGAATATGAGGACGCCATTATCTACCATTACGACCAATGAGATTAAGAGGGTGGTTAATGGGAGGTAATGTTGGGGCAATCACAATCTTAACAAAACTGTTTTTATTATTATATTTTACCGAGAAGAACATCAGGAAGCGGTTTCTAACTGGTTAAGCCTTACGTGCTCTGCTAATGGAACGATTCGATAACTGTAATTTCTAATTTATTAAAATAATAGAGTTTAGGATAGTAAAACACCAGTCGATTATAAACCTATTTTTCTACATCATTCAGGATTGACATCAAACGTTTCTTCAGTCCTGTGTATTCCATAAAAAAAAAAAAAAAAAATAAAATGGGATGGTCATGAACAATCATTGGTGTGTTTGTTTCGGTGCTTTGTACATACGTACCATTGAATTCTGACAGATGAAAGCAGCGAGATTAGGGAGATCGAAATGGCCAAACTGCAGGATAAACAAGAACTTTGAGGAAATTTCGAGTACTCTAACAACGATAGGTCCCTGACCTGTGGACATCGATTTCAATAAAGCTTTTTTTTTACTGATAGTAGATTAAAAATTATTACAGATATGTTCCAGCTTGCCAAAGAGAACAAATACCCGGGAATACTAATATTACATTTTTTATAGCTAATTGAAATAATTAAAAATATGTTTTTCTAATTTTGTTGTGTATATATATCAAGTTTATTAAATGGCAACCATTCTTCTAATACGATAATGAGATAAGATGGAAAATGATAAGATGGAAAATTGCAATATATAAAAAAAACGAAATGAAGCTTCCAGTAAAGTGGGCCAAAACATTACTTCAAAAACAAACAATTCGAATTTGTTTTAAGAACCATTTACTGACTTATATAAGCTCAAATCTATGCATGCATGTGCAGTGTGTTGCAACACGCGAATGCAGAGTTGAGTTTGCCACTTCCCCCCATCCGCCGGCAATTCTGGCATTTCTAATTTGTAATAAATTCCCGGCAGGCCTAGAGAATCAGTCGGGTGTTGGCAGTTGGAGTCTGACTTCGTATGTATTCGTCCAGCCACCGAACCTGTGCTCCAGGGGCTATCAACAGCTAGGTCCTTTCATTCTCTGATGTAATCAGTTGTTAAATCCGTACACATTCTAACACCCTTAAATACATCCTTACATTCCATTCTCTAGCTACAATCTACATTATACTCCATCACTCTTTACATTTATTTTATAATTAATTAATTATAATCACTTTGGGTACTCAATATTTAACTATCGACTATGTTTTTTTTCACATCGGCATTCTCACGCGCTTCCAACTTGGAGCGAAGGAATGGCACTTTTCATTAAGATGGGACACAGGCCCAACTTTTGGACTGAACTACCTCGATCTTGCCCTCTAATTCTAAAATGCTATAAAACATGCTTAAAACAAAATGTCAGATCGGTGGGCCAGGATCGGCAAAGAGGAAATAATGGGCGCGTAGCTGATCCTGAGAGATTCTCGCCTTATTAAGAATAAGAGATGCCACGTTGATACATGGACAGTTACTTTTGGGCCAAAGTGCGACATGCAAAGAAAGGTTGCTCGATAAGTCGCGCGTAGTTGAAGGGTGCATCTCCTTGATTGCATGAGACAACTCGACAAAGAGCTCACAGGAAGGCTTCCCGAAAACTGCTTGATCACGACACCAGTACGAAGGTATCTGGGTTTCCTGTTCCGGTTGTTAGGAAAAACAATTTTATTTTCTGTATATAATACAGATAGTTTTGTGTCCCTAGTATGTGTTGTGAATGAACGCATTTGTTTGTGTGGTGTGAGAGGGCCGACGACGAAATATTGAGTACCCATCGACCCTCAAGTATTCCACCATCTGACTGAGTGAATGATATATAAATAAGCTAACACAGAACTTATGAAGTATTAAGTTAGCAAGTTATAAGTTAACAAGAGTTTTTGCTGATTTCGTTCTTATTTACCTCACTTATAATGGAATAACACGTGAATCGTGATGGCATAATTTGAAAGAGAAAAAAAATCAATTTTTGAGCAGTTGTAATAACGTTATAATTTGGCCAAATCCTGAGAAGGTATCAATTTTTATGTGAAACACTGAAGGAAAAATGTACCCCCAGTGAAAAATCGAATTCAAGATTGTTTAAAAGACGTTTAAAATAAATACAAATTGTTACTTTTTATTTATCTAATCTCAGTTTAAAATGATCCTGCATATGTCTTCTTATGCTATGTAAATTATAGATTAGTATACATAATCTATACAATAAACTTTGGAATACTTGTACAAGAAAGGAATAAGGTTATTTTAAATAATTATTCAATTTATAATAATTTTTTCTAAGCTCCTGCTCAGTAAGAATTTTTAAAAATTAAAATTTGCGATCTCACAGGTCTAGTTTCTACTTTCTGAGTGAAGAATAAAAAAATTCTCTTTTATTATCAAACAGTTTTAAACGGATCATAATCGCACGAACAACAATGAACTGTTGAATAAAACTTGAGAGTTCGCGACAATTTAATTCTGTTTTGTATTTTGTAAAAAGTGTAAAAATATAGACAAAGCGCCAAATTGTATGTAAAATGAACATTCGCGAAAGTTTCCATCAGTTGGGACCGGTCCGCCGCGATTCTGTTCAAGAAATTGAAGCGTAATTAGGATAATTATCCCCCGTATGACATAATTAGGAATAATAATCTGTAAAATAGAAAGTTCCCTGTTAGGTACACGAGAGATCATTACATGTTCAGTGAGTACGATAGTTACGGACCCTGTAATGCGAACTGGTTCTGAACTCCTTACAAATTGACGTTTCAGAACGCTATTTACGGCGCGCTAATATTGATTTTTATCATCGATAATTCTAAGAGAGAAACACGTTTCCGGGATAGTAGAAATTGTCAAGATTAAGTGGTGTCTTTCTGTTTGAACTGTTCTTTTGTTACCGGTTTTAGTGATGATGGCTAACGGATTCGTGAAAACAGGGTTTCGAAATGCTGGGAACGAACCGAGGACAAACAAACAAATAATTATTCATGAATGAACAAATTAGTAAATGAATGGACAAAAATAATCCCGGGGGAATGAACTCCAGGCGAAATAAAATTGGAATTAAATTAGACGTATAATTTATAAAAGATTCAATTCTTTGGGAGAACCAACAATAAAGTGGTAATTAAATAAACTTAAAACAGGTCTTTTTAAATATATAGTTTATCGGATTTTGAGTTGTTTAATTCATGTCCTTTACTTTTGCAATAGAATTCGTGATGGCTTTGTTTCTTTTACGATACTAACTACTTAAGTTCAATTAGTTTGTTCTCATATTCAATATTTTTACTCACATTCTCACAAAGTTTTGAATGAAACAAAAGAAGGAAAATCAACTTAAAAAACTATTAAAAATAAATATTTTAACCTACTTTGGAACGTTGGCCACTATGTCAAAATTGTATTTAGCGCATAGCCATGGGTAACGTACATACTGAAATTCAAAATTTACTATAGAGCGACGTAGCATCGTTGATTAAACTTTTCCTGCCCAACGTAGCTTCAAACGCCAAATTTATCAAATTTTCTAAAGCCGCATCCCTTCCACCATTTACATGTATTATTACGCCACAGATCGCCATCCACTCTTTTGTAAACTACTTTCTTCAAGTTCTTGTGTCAGTTTGCTAAAAGAATTGTCTAACCATTCGCCTATGTCAGTTTCGATGTATACTGTCTACTTTTTGTCTTAAAGGCCATGTCCGTTCTTTCGTTATATTGATTTTCAAAAAAAAATCCACCAAGATTGATTTTTAAAAATTTTTTCAATCGAATTAAATATGAAACTTGATTAAAATTATTTGGTTTTACATTAGTTAATACTGAAGTTAATTCAAAATTCTCTCTTAAACAATAAAATTGATTTGACTCGACGAATTCTTCTATAAAAGAAGGAAGCGCTAGGATTTATTGTCGACCTTTATCATAGGGATATAGCTAGACTCCAGTTCTCTTCATACTGTTGTGTATTATGAGTATTGTAAAAAGCACTAATACATTTTGAACACAGTCCGTTATGATGATTTTTACAGCTGCTATTTTAATTAATCCACTGTCGTCTGGGGCAAGAAAAAACATATCAGTAGAATTATTTTTTCTAGTACTATAGAATTTTTAATAAAATTTTCCTACTTGCTGAATTTGAGCTTCGAGAGCTGATCGATAAAAAACATATATGTACGTCTAGTATGTACAGTATGAATATCACATTGAAAAGCTTCATCTGAAAAAGTTTATTGTTCGGTGCATAAAGTGAATCACTACACAGAGAGCACAAGACAAATCTTATTTTAGTCATTAAAATAGAACCCAAACTAAACTGGGCGGTCCACTTTACAGATCTAGTAAAACAATTAAATGCATATATGTTTTTATTGAGATGTCTAGCTGCACAGATACCACGTGAAACACTAATAAAAGAGTATTGCGGCTGCTTCTCACGCACATTTTCTTATTGGTGTATTCATCAGCAAGAAAAGCTTTTGCTACCCAAAGAAAAGTAATAAGGGTTCTTTCAAAATTAAAATATAGAGACGACTGCAAGCAAGCTATCGTTGATTTAAAAATTTTGACTTTCCTCTGTATTTATATTCTAAAGTGTACCTACCATGTGCGTTATTAATAGCCTTTATAAATTTAAAACGACTTACATTTTAAATTTGGCACATTAAGAATTGTATCTTTTGAAATAGAGTGTATATGGTTTTTAAATTTGAAAATCCGATCATCCCTTTTTTTAATATCGCGCCTAGAAAATATTTAAAAAATTGGTTTTAACAACAAATGGAAGAACGAATTCTGAACAAATAAGAAGTAAAGGTGTCACTAATTAAAAAAAAATCTTTCTGGAACCAACGAAAAACTGAGTAAGAGAAAGTGATCGCAAAGGAACTATCTGGGAGCTCAAGCATGAATAATAAACAGCTAGGAGTAGAGCGACATGAACTGCAAATTAGAAAGATGAGCTATACATGCACAATCATGTTCGTCAAATTAAAGGGTTGACAATACATGTTCGCTCATGCACCCATGAGCCATGAATTTCGCCGCCGGCGCCTCCCCTGGCAGAACACTGCTCCAACAACCATATCATTGTAAATGTTAACTATAAAATCTATTAAACCTTACTGACGTGATCATACACAAAGGACTAAAATCACTCCTTAAGCTTGGGAAATCTTGAAAATGCAGAAATTTTGCTAGGAACAGTTCTGTATTTAATGTATGTATAAATGATTTTTTTATAATAGACATCAAAGCTAGGAATTTTGGATTTGTTGATAAGGGCAAGTACTTTAACCAAAAGAATCCCCTATCGAGGACAGGAAAATATAAACACTATTTTTACGATAATGATGTAGTACATTATTATCATAATAATTTACAAAAAATATGTTGAGAAGAAATGACAAAATGCAGTGTAGTGAAATTTCACCGGTGGTCCAATTTTGCTGTAATTTCCTTGCTCCTTGTGTCCTCAGCTCGGGTCTACTAATAGCTCGATAATTGTCGCTCCTCATTATACCCTTAACAACCCCTTTAATTATATGAAGCAAATTTAAAAAAAGAAGAGAAAAAGGATGCAGGTCTTTTTACCCAATTTGAGGGCTGGCACCACCCATCTAATGTATTCAACCGCTAATTAATAATATATTAAACAGAGGAGAATTAAGACATAAATTCGTGCCCCGGTAGAATTATATGTAGATTAATTAAAATTGGCCTATTCTCTGGCCGCCAACAAGTACAAACAAAGGCTCTGCATTATTCATGTTTCTTTTTTCTTGCGGTTGAGACAAGAAAACATATCTTTCCTAATTAATTTTGACTACTATAAAACCAGAGGAAAAAGGACTTTTTCCATTTTTTCATTTTAGGGAAGCAACAATCAAGAGCTGAAATATAAGAAATTCAAATGAAAGCAGACTTTAAAAGTTTCCAAAAATCCTAAGATTTAACTTTTATTTTTACAAAGCATAAAGAGTTAAATGTAAAATAAAAAATTAATTTTTTATCAAAGAAACTACTTCGAGAAGGACCCGCAGGATAAAGATCGCCCGAATTAAATGCTTTCCATTTAAATTATAAGGTGCTCTCCCTGAATTATCTTATGAGTTAAAGAAGATAAATGGCTCTATTGTATTAATTAAAATAATAAGTTTCCAATTTACTTACGCAAAGGCGTTAAAGGCTTCTAGACATGAATTAATTCGGACCAATTAAATTGTAATATTTCTTATGAGTCATTATGAACATTTCTTCGTATTAAAATTAGGCAGAAATATCTGTACAACGCGAATTCCAAATTAAAGAAGTTATTCAAAAGAAAAACTTTCAACGACTATGTTAAATATCTTGCCTATGAA
The DNA here is from genome assembly GCA_039619505.1 of Cimex hemipterus. Classification (NCBI taxonomy): domain Eukaryota; kingdom Metazoa; phylum Arthropoda; class Insecta; order Hemiptera; family Cimicidae; genus Cimex; species Cimex hemipterus. Next base: position 2,621,130 of record CM077107.1, on the reverse strand, counting down.
AATCAATGGAATCTGGCTTTAAATATATTACATCTCTTCCCACAAAAATTAAAATTACGGCAACTCTTATTGTTATACAGAGCACTAGTCGGCAAAGTTCGTCAGGTGCTTCAGCTCAAGTAAAACAAAAAAGTTCACATGAACTGTAGACCCATTCTCAACTCTTTCGCAAATATTCAGTGATTTGTTTTTTCAATTATCATGCTTTCGTCATAATTTTAATCGTAAATCATGAACTATTCATTTTTTGGTAAATCCCCTCCACAAAATATAAAAGAAAATACCGTTGAAGTTCCTTTAAGAAGTCACCCTTGTATAAATTTTTAGTTTGAACTTTGACAAACATATTTCCAAAACTGCTAAATTTAAAATATGTAAATAAACGAAATTTGCAAACTCAATAGAAAAATTCATGGTAGAGCTCGGCAAATTTCAGAACTTCTCCGTTTGCTAAGCTTTCTAGCGGTGCACTCTTTGTTAATTACATTTTACAAAATATAAAAATATGGTGGAAAATGGCAAAAAATGGTAACGGTGTCAAAACAGTGGGGTTAATAAAGTAATTCAACTTATTAACCCGGGTAAAATTTATTTTCCTATCTTAATTTAATATAAAAGCAGAAAAAATAAACAAAACTATATAGAAAAAGACAATAAACAAAGTGACCAACAAAAGCGGAAAAATCGTACAAAATCTCAACCGATCTAAAAATGGATTCTACTACAGGAAAGACGAAAGAAAAAAAGAACAACAAAACAGAAGTTGTAAAACCCACATTTACTCTAATAAAAAGCACAAAAAATTTAATAAAATATTTTAAAAAGGGGCAAACATAGTAAGTTAAAATTAAGTTGAATTTTAGGTTAACACTTTTTTCAATGATTTTTTAGATTTTTTCAAAACGGAAAATTTTAAAAATATAAATATATAATTAGCGGTCGTTTTAGCCAATAGGCAACAGTTTTTAGTCAAAGTATACTATCATTACGATATTCATTAGGGAAATTAATTTCTTTTCGAGAAAGGAAGCAGGCATTGACCCAGTGATTCAGACGCTTTTGTACAATGACTGGAACGGAAATAAAACCGCACATTTTCTAAATTCGCAAAAAAAATCGGATAACTTGGGCATCCTGGGCTGTCAGCGATAAATATGCGCGCGAGGCACGGTTTTATGAATGGACTCGTTACTATTATCCCTGACTAATCAAGAACTTACACAAATTCTGTGTGTAAACAGTTAAAAACTGATAAAATGTTGTTTTTTACTATGTAGAACAAATCTTTCGCCTATTAAGGAAAAAGGAAATTGACCGTGCAACATTACATTACAACTACTAGGTAATTAGTGAGAATATCGATTAATCTAGCAGATTAATTAACCTTTTGGGTTTTTTGTGTTAATTTTAACGCAGAATATTTTATTTAAAAAAAACAAACCCAAGTTCATAACATTAACGCATGGTTTGTTCCATAGTCACTAGTCATCATCGAAAAACACAATAAACAAAAACACAGAAAGAACAAACAAAAACGGAATTACAAACACAATTAATGATGAATATAGAGGCACCGCACCATTGGAGTACATAAAAACCGTTAAATTAAGTACGGGGTTCATTACTATAAAATAAATTGTATAACTGCAATGTAATAATTAAATTTATAGAAACACTTTCGGTATTTGAACGCCTGGGATGCAGAGCTTTAAAGGTTCTCACATTAAGCGCATTCGTCCCTCCTCAATTTAATTTTTTCGAGATACATAACCCTCTACCAGAACCGGACAGTTAATTTGTCGTTATCTCCTCACATTAATTGTTTTTATCATCATAAGTAACCTGAAATTAGCTCTCGCTTATCTGGAGGCGGTCGAAGAAATTCTTGAACCATTTATCGGAAAGTAGATAAGTTCAATCAGTTACTTTATGTCCACAAAAACGGATTTTTTCATCCCACATTGGTACAATACAGTGGTTACTACAATACAGATACTTCGTATTAAGTATGACCCATGAAATGCTCAAATATCTCTCTTTCTTTCATGTAAACGGCAAAGAACCTATTGTTGAAGGGTAAACCTTTTTTTATTACTTGTTCATTATAAATCGTTTATCGTTCGTTTTTCAAGTAGAATTTTCATTCAACATCCGTTTGTTCCTGGCTGGGGAAATTGATTTATTCATTAAAAATCCCGCGGTGGATGTTATTTGTCGAGTAGACAAGTCAAACGGGTTAATCCACAAAAAGAATTCTAACGATTTCCAGTCGTGCAGGAAACCGACAATTATGTTGTGTTAACACATGTTGCGGCCGGGTATTCAACGCAGTGACGCGGCGCGCTGCCGACTGTTAACAAAGAACGAAACAGTTTTTACACAATTTATAAAATATCCAATATGAAGATCAAAGAGAGTGAAAATAAAAAAGATAGTGCTGGAAGGGGGAAAAACTGAAGAAAAAAAACTAGAAAAGGCTCAAGTATAGAAATAAAAAAAGAGGTCTAGGGACTGGGCCCGGCTGGGAGGATTTACGGGTCCTAATTGTAGGGTTGGGCGACTATAATTGTTGGGTATGTGGCTTGGTGGAGGGGGGACGACGTGGGAACCCTTCAGTACTGACCACGATACAGCCCGAATCACAATCACTCCTTTGCCCATAAACACCCTTCCCATTCACTATTTGCACTCATTAAATCATGAGGATATCCTATCTGTACGCATAAATCGGCCCGGGTAAGATTTTTCAAAAGCAACCACTAGCCGGGAAAGATTTTTCGACAAAGAGGCTCAGGCTCCTCAAAGGAAACGACCTCGACCGTCGGCATACGTTCAAATACAAACGTCGATTAGTAAATGATGACTTATTATCTCCAAAGTCTGAATTTCAAAACTAAAACCGTGCTAATGATACTTGATAATTTTGTAATACAAAAAGTAACGTAAAATAAAATCAACTATAAATTTACGTCCCTGTACATATGGACTCTTCTACAGCAGCTAAGAACTTGTAAACAAAGGCGAAAATAGGCGGCCCAGGATGATAAGAACCAATCTGCTGTCAATAATAAACCAAGGCAACAACCTCTTCAAAGTAAATTACATTGCCACCTGTTCATAAAATATTTTTAAAAATTGTACAATGAAAAAAAGAAACTAAAATGAAAATGACCTTCCTATAGACAATAGGATATAATTCATGATATTCAAAATGGATATACGTACCATTTCTTCAACATTATTTTATTTCTAATATGTTATTATATGGAAAGAAACATTTCAATCACAATTAACAAGTAATATTTGGCTTTAGTATGTGTTAGAAATAAAATGAGGAAAGGTTTTGTCAAACTGATTATAAAACTTTCAATGTGGATAAACTGTAAATTATATCCTACGAGGTTTGAATTATTAAATATGTAGGTAATCTGTCATATTAGAGCTGATTATGCTTTTAGCTGGGGATATAAGATTACATTATGTCATCCGCGCAGGAATGGAATGTCTTTCACCTTGGTCCTCGGAGAATGCGTCCGTACAGTCTCGCCAGGTGTTTGCGCATAATTGATTTACGCCAACAAAGTTGTTAATGGCCTTTCGTAACACTGTAATTTCAAACTCGACCGCTAAGAAGTTTTATGATTCAATGGCAGGTCAGATTTTACGTTGTAAAACTGGATTTTTTAGTTTGGGGTTTTGTTCTGACATTTTTTCCGGTCGTCCATTTTTGTGGTTTGTTTTTATCATTTTGGGATGTTCATCGATTCTGGTTGTGAATATTGAATAAGACAGTCCGTATGTCTTTTATTCAGCCTCTGATGAATGCGAGAAAACCTCACATTTCAAGTGAAATTGTCGGAATTTATAATTGCTAAATAATCAACTCCAGAAATAGATGAAAAGAAAGTTTCGAGATGGATCACGGTAAGAAAAGACTCCCAAGGATAACCTTACGATTTTAGCCACTTCTTCATGTTCAAGATACATTCTGAATTAATGTAATGGCTTCATAAAGATTTTTTATTATAATTAAGCTAAGAGATTAATTAGAGGACACGGTCTTTCGACGAGAATGGACCAGCCGTTTGAATAATACGAGATACATTATATTATAAATAAAAAGTTACGAAGGCTTGTGTTCGGCCCATATACTACCCGTCCTGCTCTACCATTGTTCCGCCAATCCTAGACTTTTGAATAATTCAGACGTGTGGTACTTGTCCCAACCACCTGCCCCGCCGCACCACCTTGACGTATTACTTTACATAACACGGTACGTGTACACTAATGCTCCCCTCGAGGTAGTACACAATTGAAATATTATACGGTAAAACGCTCCAGACGGTTTAAACATTGTAACCATTTTTTTAATGTCGTCTCATTTTCGTGGCACGACGATGCCTTTCGACCACAGACCATTATGTTATTATTTTTCTTTTATACATAACTAAATAATTAGAGAAGTTCGTTAACGAAGCTTTTAAGAGATTCTTCTTTATTTAAAGTTGTTTATGAAATAGCGTAATAGTCATAACCAGATATTTTTTAACAACTAGGAACAAAAATGGTTAAAAACGTTTTTTCTTCAAGTCCAGTACAAAGCCTAAACGTCGATATGGGGATTATGCTGAGGTTTTGATATTTTGATCTTTTCTACTAGATTATGTATGTTTTAATGTATGTTATCTATTAAAATCTTTCACAAAAATTGCGTCTTTTCATAAGCTTGAACAGACCTTGCGAAAAGTCGTTCGAAAAAATGTTACAATATTTCCATTAATTAAGGTTTTTAGTTGAGAAAAAAGCGTCATGTGTCATGAGCGGGATTCGAACCAACGCCGATACTATACCATTTCAGCTACCGTGATTTCGATCCGCTCGGACACTAACTTCCCATCTCAACCCCACCTTTTGAATTATCCCTACTTCCCTTTTTTATTAATTATTTGAAATATATTAATTGGTCAAGCGGCTCACGAAAATAAGTGAATTTAATACGTTAAAATGAAGTATACTTTACTAAAGCTCGTCGGGGCATTTCATTTGTCGCCGAGAATCAAGTAGATTACACGACATTTGAAAAGTGGCGAAAAGAGGGAAAATTCAAAAGGTGGGGCTGAAATAGGAAGTTGATGTCCGGGTGGATCGAAGTCACGACAGCCCAATCGGTAGAGCAGCGTCGTATCTAGCCGAAGGTCGTGGGTTCGAATCCCAATCGTGACACTGACTTTTTCATCTCAACTAAAAACCTTAATTAATTGAAAGATATTAATTGTTCAAGCGGACCTTGAAAACTAGTAAGTTATAATATATATTTAAATGAATTATTTGGAAATAGATGTTAAAAGATCGACAAGTGAAGATGACAAAATGTCAAATAGTGTATCACTGACATAATTAGCGAGTGCGGGTGGACCAGATTGATTGATGATGAAAACCTGGGAAACCATAACAAGCACACAAACTGTCCAGAGAACAATCTATATAATATTAGAACATACTTGGCATAATAAGTCCAACTCCTCCTTGTAAGTAAAGAAAAAAAGAGAAAAGTGGACGAACTCCAGATGTTCCAGTCAGTAAACCCCAGAGAAGAGGATCATTACCAACACCGGTGTTCGCAACAGACAAGGTAAAACACTTATAATTGGAGTGAAAGGCCTGTGTACGAACCACTTGCATAGAAAGAAAACATCTAAACACATGGACATATTCAGTGACCAATTTGTGGTTATAGAATGAGGAAGAAACTCCCACCTAGATTATCACTAAATGCGAAGCAAATGCTCAAAAAAGACCATACATAGGTACAAACAAATCCCGGTAAACAAATTGCAACGAGGGATGTTAAGTACCCACACCACTTCTTATTAAATAGAAGGACCAATTCAATTGAATTAAACTTCGAATCTAAAAAAAAAAACACAATATGTCAAAAGACCACTCCTTGAGACTGCCTGAGGAATACCAAATACTCATCCCAGTACTTTTGTCATCATCATTATCATCAGGGCGAGGCAAGACTTATTTAGTTTAATCAAGCGATGGACATCGGTTTTGTTCGACCACAAATACAAATATAACGAAAATACCAAAAATCACGCTGTCAAACAAACATCTACAAAAATACATAGTTAAATAATGATGCATTGTTATTCTTTGAATCAAGAAAACAATTATTGCAACGTAAGATTAAACTTATAATCACTATAACTAAATGGACATAAGTCACAACTCAAAAAATGAACGAAAACATCCTGAATCACTATCTTAAACAGGACATTCACGCAATCAAAGAGACAAAAAACAAACCTCGTGTCGGAACAAATAAATACACAAAATCAAATGCCTTTGGAGACTGACATTGTTCAACCGGCTATCAAAGCACTTGTGCTGAAATTATTTTCTGTTTACGGTCCATCGCATTTTTAAAAACAAACCATTTGCCATAGGTTATTCGATTATTTGGCAAAATTTTATTAGTTAGATTTTCGAAGAATTATTCAAGAATCGACATGGTTTTATACCCTATGGAAAGGGAAAATTATGAATATATTGGCCGGATATGCCCAGGTGTTATGAATATTCGAGAAAGTCAAGGTTCCGCGTTTTCTTCTGTAAATCGTTGTTTATTGATACACCTTCAACTGTTTAATCCCGATATCATAGAATGGATGCAAAACATAACCACATGCGCGGGGATTTTCATTTCGAAACGGTCATCCTTGCTGGGACAGACTCGTCTTGTGAGTCGGCTCACGTGCACGGATCAGGCAGCAGATATGTCCGCAATGGACCGACCATTAATGGATTTTCGATTATCTTGCCGCCCAATACTTCATCAGAAATTAATTCGCCTCTCGAGATTGAACCCAGTCTTCTACGAAATATTTAATTCGATTTTACAAAATTGGTCCGATCAATTTCCTCTTTCCGATATAAAATAATCCCTCTATATATACAAAATACCCCAAAAAAATTTCTTCTGTATTGATAAAGATTAATATTATTTAAACGCCTTTAATGATTCAGTTACAGTTATTGCATTTTTAAATTAACATTAACAAATTATTCATTATTAAGTGCTTATTATTGGCCAAAATAACTGTTATTTACCATGGCAAAATTATTTAAAAGAATTTTAATCCCATTTTTTCAATGAGCGTTTAAGTTCATATTTTGAAAAACCAATTTTTAAATGTAAACAATGCATTTATTATATTGTTAAATTAATATTTAAAAAAAATCAAACGTGTGGTCTTGCATTATAGATCAACCCTGTCGACTCATACACCTACGTTATTCCAATTTTATTTAAATTAATTTTATGAAAATAATTGATCTCTTAATAAACACTTTCTGAAAATGAGCCGCAGGCGCACACAGCTTTCATTATTTAGTGCTGAATCTGTATCGCACAGTCGAAAGTTGAAATTATTCACCTTTTTGTCTAATAACAAAACATTACCAAAAAACAGTTTAGTACAATCTTTTCTTTTTTAAACAATAATTTTAAAAGATAAAAATTTCGTAAAATGAAACGTATCTGTCTATAAAAACGGCGAGGATACGCAGTAAACTGAACCCGCGGTGCAATAGGCAAATTGTGAAATAGACTTGGAGGATCAATAATTTTAAAATCAAAAATTTAAAGTGGTACTTTTTCATGATACAATGTAATTTAATTGTTATTATGGGTTTGCACTTGTGAGATAATTAAAATTTCAAATTTATTGAAAAAATGTAAAAATTATAGTATATGAGAAGGCGTCTAGACTTCCAATAATTTATAATATACCGTGAGAAGCGTTATTGATTACTTTTTTTACAAGAATAGTCGGTCTTACCTTCTTTGGTTTAAGGGTTTCTTCATCAACGGTTATAATTATCGGTAGAGCAGGTGAGGCGCGCTTCGTTTAAGGGTTGGTTAGAGGGTTGATCCCCCAGGAGGCCGGGGGTCGGAATCGCTATTAATAATTTCCCAGTATTCAATGATACCGAGTATTGGATCTGAAGGATGGGGAAAAAATCGCATAAATATCACAAGGGGGAGAAAGGGGTGAGGATGACCAGAAGCGGACGATGACACGTGATGAAGGGTGGCCGGTCACGCGACTTGTCTCCGGCAGGATCACTCATCCATCTCCTTACCTCCTGCAACATCAAAATCACTTTATGTACCAAAGTTGATAAATGATCCCCTCCCGACAAGGGCGGAAGGGCCTCCTACTCATCTACAGTAGTTAAAACTTCATTTACACACGGATCGCAAATTTATGACGGTGATTAAAGCCGCTAAGTGCTAAATTAAATCCAACAGTCGTTTCACAAATAACTCGATGGGATGAATTTAATTTAGACGTTAAACCAGCGACAGTCCCTTTGCCACACAATACCACATTGTGAACAGACATTTTCTTTTAAAAATTGATTTTTAGAATTTTAAATTTAGAAATTGATCAATGTTTGTTACAATGTTCTTTACCTTAATAAAAATGTTTTTAGGTCTTCAATACAAATATTTCACCAAACGTGAATAAATTTCAACAAATATCAGCCCCAAAGAAATTAATTTATATTGAAAAAAAATGTAATTAAGTTACGAGGGAGCTGACAGGAATTAATTTACTTGCAGATACGAGCAATTAATCATTGATAAAGCATTACAAATAAATTAAATAAATTAAGAACGTCTCAAGAATAAATTAGAATATCTAAAATTAATATCTTGACGCAAACCCACAATGACAATTATTATGGTTTCTTTTCATTGACGATATGTTTTTCTTTTAATTGACGAATTCACAATTGTAATGAATAATTAGAATTAGTTAGAATTTAATTATGATTACTCATTAATACAGCGATCACTGATCATCGAGTAAATTATTTTTCTTTTATGTGTTCACTATTAACGAAGAGCGAGAAATGTTTTCCAAGTTTATTTTAATATTTTAAAACATCGTGTATAACAATTAAAAATAAAATAAAAAACAGGAAAATGGCCTAAAAAGTAAATTATTACGACAACCATGACACAATCACAAATGACATTCACGAAACACTTAGCCACGTAAGGAAATAATACAGCAAACAAGTGTTCAAAAACATAGAACAAATCATAAACCAGCAAATAAATGCCCACAATTTCATGCAAGTGAATGGAAGGAAGAGGAACCCTCTATGGCCTCATGGTAGTTAAAGGAGGTGGAGTTCAAATTGCTTTATCAATCCCAAAGAGTTGCCAGTCCTAAACTCGTAGGAAGAGCTCGTAGACGCCCAGTTCAAAGCTTAGTACAAGGCAAAGACGTGTGTATTCAAGCCGTATGTGAGTCAATAAAGTTAGGTTAATAAATTAGCATTTAATCAGTTTCACATTTAAAGATAATAATGTCACGTTTGGTTTCATGCTATACTCAGGCGCATACAGTAGCTGTGGACCAACCAATAGTTCTATTTATCATAACAAAAGCAACAAGACCTAAGTATCTATTCTCTAGTATTGTCAAACCTCTTCAAATGCAGTACAAATGATATCAGGCTACGTTATGAATTATGTTGATTTCAACGAGCAATGTATGGTAAAAGAAGGGTGATAACGAGTGGTGCCGGTGTTTTTGAAAAAAAAGCCCATTTGTTGGTTTGTAGAGTTCGTATGCGGGACGCTGGATTTGAATCCGGGACCTTAACAGTTACAAGCGCGTAAAGCGTTGCGGTCACCGACGCCCCCCCCCCTTTTAAAAGTTAGTCCCGCGACTTAAAACATATACACAGCTCATTTTACATCAGTTGGCAATTATCTAAATGTAGATCGCGCGTATGGTCCATTGCTAAGAAAAAGCGAAATTCAGATCGGGCCGGTTTGGAGAGTACAAATATGATCGGGTTTCCCAACCAAGGTTTATTACCATCTTCGGCTGTATGAGGTCTCGCGTTGTACTGGAAAAGAATTACACCTTTACTGTCGCAAGCCAGGTTATTTCTCGGCCAGGAAAAACTTGCAGTTGGCTCAAGTAAACGGCAGAAGCGTTGATAGTCTTGCCACTTGCCGTGTTCGTGGTGCATAATGCCTGCCACACTCCAGTAAACTCAAAGCTCAACGTTTTATGCTTTCTTTTCGCGTCAATGGGTGACAGCCCATGGTATAAAGTCCTGGTATTAATGTACAAATCACTTTTTCATCTGCCCAAAACGAATCTACTATGCCGTGAAGGCAACGAAAGGCAAACGTTCACTCACTGAAGCTACCGTCTGTGAATATCTGGGGAAATCATTTATTCGTTCAGCTTCCTCATCTTCCGAAGTCGATGTAAGCTAGAGAGAATGGTTTCATTGTTTACATTGAACACTGGCATGCTCCGGACATGTTTCACTCGAAACAAATCCGATAGCTTCCCTCAATTCTTCGTTATTAGGGGTTTGAAGCCATGAGAAATGAAATATTTTATAATTTACTAAGAATAGTTCAAGATTGTTCTTTTTCTTGTTTAAAAGACCTAGTTTTAGGTAAACAGGAATGTTGATTAAAACAATAATAAATGCAAATCGCACTTTTCTGGTTTCCTTGTATACAAATTTATTTAATGCAGATATAGTTCGTTATTCTACGCGGATTCTTTATATTATATCCGGTGAGTTATTTAAAATATAAAAATCATAAACCAATTTTCATTCACTCTTCTACGCCACAATAATGCCTAAGCATGAGAAGGCGACGATAAAATTGGACAATTAGAAATACGTCGGCTTCCCAATTGCCCACGAACGCTAGTGGACAAATTACACAAAATGAGTGAGGGTAAATAATTAAAACCAATTAACTATAATCTTAACCGGGGCGGATCTAATGGCGGCGTAATCGCGATATTTAAATCTATTACTCCTATTTCGGCTACTGCGCCTAGACTCTGTTGTTTAACAGGGCTATGATTTATATGGATAAACAATCTCGACAATCTCACTCTAGTTAATTATCAACGGGGAGATTGTAATTTACTAATGGTAGTACCAGTTAAAAAAATTAAATTAATTTTATGTGGAAAATAGTTCATATTTTAATTAGTAAGATTAGATGATGATGATGATGATGAAAAGAGACTAGGAAGTGGGGGTTTATGTTCCCTAAGCAGTGCAGCCTCCTGACTTATACTTTCCTGGTCCCTTGGTCCAGTCGATCCTTCTTTTAAAGGAGTCTTGCCTTCGTTGCTCATTGCCTTTCCTTAGGTTTTCTTTGTAACCCAGGTTATGCCTTCACATTAGAAGATGATATGGGTGGCTGTCTTTTCCTCTTCATTGCATAACCGTCAAATGATAGAAATATACCTAAGATAAGTAGTTGTTTTCTCAGATGCTAGTGATCGGCCATTTCCCTGAGTTCAGCTCTCTTTAACCGTAATGTCGAGTTTACCAGGTGAGGCATTTTGCACCATAAGTTTGAAGCTCTCGCCCCTGGAGTTTATTATCCATTTCTCTTTTTTGTATCCATTATGTGATGGAGGGATCTGCGTTTTTTTATTCCGAAAAATTGGTTCAGAACCTACATATGGTCTTTCAGATCCTGTTATCGCTAGTGTGTAGGATTTATCGTTACCAAAAATTCGCATGTCCTGGTGCCCAAATATCATTAGGTTGTTATGGTTCCATGGTTTTGAAGATTATCGATGCATTCTCTTATTAGTTTTGGAGGGAATTTTTTACATACTAACGCTCCAATAGCTGCTTGCCTATCAAAATCCACTGCACAAATATTTTGTATTTTCAAATATTATCGATAATAAATAATAAGACACAAAACAAGACTATAAATAAAGATGGAAACAAAAAACCACCAACAAACTAACACAAAAGTTATAAGTTAAAAGTAAACAACCAAACAATGCCTACATAAAAATTAAAAAATAAATAAATTCCCAAACAGAAATATATATTGTAAAAGTTTACACTATATGTTTAAGAAATATTTATATATAATACAATAAAAATTGTTATTATAATAAACACAAGCTGGTTACAAATAAGAAAAGCGTGATATTTCATTGGTGAATAAACTGAGTGTGGCACTTCAAAGGTGTTGACTGCATGAAAAATGTTTTCATGTTTATAAAGAATTTTATAACTAAGATAAATGATTTCATTCAATTCAAACAATGACACAAAAGTTTACTTTTCATTTCAACAGAGATTCTCACCTAAGCCTAAAGTAAAAAAAGAACAACTAAGTCGATCCTCTTGGTTCAAAATGTTCTTGGGGAAGAAATATATAAGAAGGCGTGCAAGGGATGTGTGTATGAATCACTGAAGATGAGGGTTGTTGGCGTGCGAAAGAGAGGGCTCGAGGGAGAAAGAGAAAGAGGGCACGAGTGTGAAAGTTCAAGGAGGGCACTTGACGCCGCCCCATTGCCGACGACAGTCCCTACATCAAATGGTATCAACAGGTACTCGTTTTTTAACTTATACGTCCTAATCTGTTCTTTGAGCAGATGAGTTTACAAAAAAAAATTCTGACTTACAATTTTATTCAAGATATTTGACTTTTCAAGATTTTAGGACTTTATTCCATAAAGTCCTCCTTAAAGTACAAAATGTTAATCCTATTGTAAATTTGAGTATAAAAATGGAAATAAAGAAAAAAAATAAAATACTATATAAATGATAAGTTTTTACGAATTTTTGAAATTATTGTCAAAAGTTTAAGTAAGATTTTCTAGGGTCTTATAGAAAGGTTGCTCCTTCCATTGGGCGTTAAACACAAGTCAGTTATTACCAATGTAAAATTAACGTTTGTTGATTAAAAAAAGGATTACAACACGGATCATTAAGGTTCTGAGGTTACACTAAAAAAATTAAACTTTAAACAGGAAAGCTGTTCGTATATAATCTGCCAATGAAGTAAATAGTTTGTTTTATTTATTTATTTATTTTCTTACGAGGGTTCGCAACAGCAGAGGTCAAATGAACCCTCAGTCTGCCGGTGTTTTTGAAAAAAAAGCCCATCTATAAGTATGTCTGGTTCGAATGCAGGGCCGCTGGATTCGAACCCAAGACCTTTACTTTACAGTGATGAGCGCCGTGTCAAGGACGAAACCTTGCGGCCACCGACGCCCCTAGTTTATTTTGTTATATTTTATTTTGTTTTTTCAGGATTTGTGTGCCTATAAATTTTAATTATACCTTTCCGCCTACCTTAATCATTGAAGAAAACATCTTTTTTCCGGCGTGTCAGAAAAAAAGAATACTTTATTTTGTAGATTTTTCACTAACGGAAGAGATGGCGTCCCCCCTTTTTACTGAATATGTGTGTTTTTTAATTTTAATATATTAACATTTTCCTTTACTTTTTACAAAATATATTTGCCTTTCTAATATAATTGTAGTTTTCGATAAATTTAAACACTGAATAAAATTATTTATATCCTTCCAGAGAGGTTAAATATGACTTGATAGTTTGATGTCAGATTTTTGTCCAAATTAAACTATGAATAAAAAATCATTGTACTGTATTTTCAGAAGTATTTAAGTGTTTAATTGTGGATTAATTACCAACTTAAATACTGAATACAAATGTTTCTATGCAGTTTCCGTTGAAGACGTCTGAAATATGTATGAGTTTTTTGAAATAGGTGTGACTTTTTCATTTTAATAGTAATTTTCTGAAAAATTTAAACACTGAAAAAATTGTTTCTATGCATACTGCCGAACAGTTGCTGAAGACTGATACCCTTTTGCAGAATATGTGTTATTTAAATTTTTGTCCAACATAAATGACGAATATAAAATATTTGTCGCAATTTAAAAAGAAGTTAATGAGCAATTTTTTTCTTTTTGCAGAACATTTGACTTTTTACCTTTATTTTGGATTAATTTCAATTGTGTGGTGGTTATTGACCGTTAATCGATAATTATCCAGATATCGTGCGATGCGATCTGGTGTGATGTAGGTTTCAGAAAAACATTTTTTTTGCAGTGCCAACGTTCGATCTATATCGAGTTCATCTTCAGGACTCATAGAGTTCGTTTTCTGCGTAACTGTACCATTCTTGCGTATCGTGTTGAGAGCCTTAGCACAACACGTAATAATGGCACAATTTCACAGAAGACAAACACTTTGAAGCCTGAAGATGATCTCAATAAAGGCGAATGTTGGCACGAGAAAAAAAAATGTTTTTTCTGAAACCTACATCACACCAGACCACATCTCACAATTTCTGAATAATTATTAATTTCATTACTTCAACACTGAGGAAAATAGTTTTTTGCCGACTTCTGAAGAAGTAAAGGAATACTGAAAGTGCATATAGATTTATCTTCTTTTTTCGAAATGCCAATGAATTTAATTTAATTTTGTTTGTCTGACTAAATTAAACACACCACATAAAATTATATCTATGGAATCTATTCAAAGATTATTAAGGATTTTTTTAAACCCTTTTTGCGGAATATGATTCAGGTTTTTAATTCAGCAGTGAATTAATGCCAAACTTTGCAGAAAGTGGTTTCTATTTATGAATTTTAGTTTAATTACGGATTTATGACCAACTAGAAAGCTGAAGAACACTTCTCGGGACATTTTCGTTTCTTTATTAAAATACAACATTCTTCTTAAGCGTTTGATACCAACGTCTTCATTCTCAGGTATGACTTTCCTACGTTTCCTAGCATCTTCCTAGAGAGATAAAGAACATGTGTTCTTTTGTTTAATTTTGAATTACTGTTAAAAGAACCCTTTCGTTCTTATTAATGAGCAAGCAAAAACAAATGGCTAATACTATTATAAAAGGCTAATTAAAAATACATTTTCTGGAATCGAATATACCATTAAAATCTTTAAGGATAAGGAAAAGTTCGTTTACACCGAATTAATTCCTGAGATCGTCACGATGCTATCGCTTAATTCTATCTGACGCTGAAACGTTGAACTCTAATTAGTCGGATTTTGCCCCGTAAAGTAAAAAAATCCAGGATTTCTAATTTACAATCTTCGGCGAGCAAACCAAACAATAACTCCTAATTACAATAATTAAAAATAATTGTTTTTAATTTATTGAGACAATTAGGCGAAGGCTTAACGATATCCACTTTTTATTAAAATGATGTTATTATGGACAACGCGTTAATTGAATTTTATGTACATACTTGTTGGAATGTTTATTCATAATAGTCCTATCGGGTTAAATTTTTTCATAATCTTCAATTTAAACCAAAAGTATCGTTGACAAAATAAATCACTGGAGCATTTGAGAAATATAAGCCATAGTTTATTTCAAAAATGTAATTTTATTTCAAATGATTGAGCCTAAGCATGATTAGAAAGGATAAAATAAACGTTAACGCTCTCTGCAGGACCCGTCTTCCATTTTAGAGAAGAGGAAGTCGTTAATGAAACGATTAATTTTTTTCCATATTTTTGACGAAAACCCATTCCATTTACGTTATCTGATAAACTCCGGTTAAACTTTTATTTAGAATAAGACAGCATACATTACGCTCTCCGAAGGCTTTGATTAATTGGTGGTTTTCCGTAAATTATTGCGTTTTAATTGCATTATGCTTTACCAGGCCTACCGACGAAGTTGGAGCGATGAAATCCGATTGGTCGCCTGTGCCACAGAAAGACACAGCTGCACAAGAAAATATGGCCTCCTTTATCTGATTAAACGTGGCCATCTTGTTAAGCCGTGAAATTAATCCATTTTTTACATTACAACACAATCCAAGTATATAATCGACCTTTGTTTAAAACATAAACATTTAATAAACCTTACAAGTTACTATTAGATCAGTAATACAAATCAGCGGGGCTGAAATGACCTCGATGTCGGAAGCCCCAGCAAAAAAAAAAAAAAAAAAAAAAAAAAAAAAAAAAAAAATTGAAATCAGCAATATTACAGAAGTACTGAAAAACCTAATAATATGAATATGTAAAACAGTCAACAATATATAAAAGTAGGAATCGTCAAAAGGCTGCTGAGCGGTTAGTTATTTAAAAAATTAGGATCAAAAATATGCATAATAAAAGGTCAGAACTTAATCAAATCAGCGCTTCTGCTGAAATATATTGATTATATATACTGTGTTGATTTCAAATTTGCGAATTTTTAATTTAGTTATGTATTAGGAAAGGAAATGAATAATATGCATTTGTAATCACTAAACCCTAATACACTTCAGTGACCATAAAAAAGAAAACAAAAAACGGTCACCTAGTTATTGCTAGAAAAAATGGCCAACTTTGGAAAAGCATATTTTCTCTCCCTTTTAAGTCACAGACCTGTGCTAGGGCAATGTGTAATCAATAAGATTACAAGCTTATTAAAATTTTCTATGGATTGCTATAGAGCGCCGCTCCAGGACGATTTCCTGGCACCAAAGCCCAATTTGAAATTTTTGTAAAAACGTTTTCCTGTATTTTTGAATTCCCTGATGAATGAACAAAACTAGATTTACATTTAAGTGATACATTTTCAGCGTAAAATTTTCTAAAAAATGAGACCAAGCGCAGTTCTGTGACTTAAAACGCCGAAAAAATAAACATTTCCCAAGTTGACCACTCGGTATATTATGTATATTCAAATGTCATGACAAATGACTTCTTTTTCGAGAGATTTGTCGATTAATGTGCAACAATGTCTACAAGCACACACGACATTAATTAAAACGAGATTTTGACTGATCTTCCGTCTCTGCCTCCTCGGCTTTAGAGATCCGTGGGAGAGCTGGGCCCCAGCCTAATAGAGTTTGTGGCGTCATTTATAATTAAAACCGGGATGATTCTCTTGGGTAATGGACTAACTGGATTTATTGCCGGCCAGCGACAATCTACCAATTAAAAAATCAATGGAAGGACCGGGCCTTTTCTCACGAGCCGTAACCCACGACGACGAATTGCAGAGTCGAAAAAGTCGTACGTACAACATTTACACGCACAAACTTAAAATATTAAAAAGAATTTTTTTTAGATTTTTGTAATCAAGTAATTTGTGGGAAAAATTTAAAATTTGTCCATAAAAGTGATTGAATGAGGTTTAAACGCAGCGATGCGCGCCTTTGGTGAACAGTGAGTTGAAATATTATGTAGCAACCCGATAGATTGCACAAACGACAAGAAATTAACCAGTTCGAAAAAAATTCCTTTATAAAATCAAGTATATTTCATGGTCCGATTGACAAAAAAAACCTCTTTCAATGAATTAATCATAATTATATTATACAATAATTATTATATATACAATAATTAATAATTCGAGAGGTAGGTTGAGATGGGAAGTTACGATGGGCAGTGGTAGCAGGCGGCGTATTTAGCGAAAGGTCGTGGGTTCGAATCCCGCTCGGGACACCCACTTTTCCATTTCAACCAATACCTTACATAAATATTTTCACATTCGACATAAATGATATTCCAAATGTGATCGAAGATGTGTGTGCTAATATTCAACCGAACTGTACAAAACAAACGTTTTGCCTGTGCTGTATTTCAAAACTAACTGAAAGAAATTTTTTTAATGGATGCATTCACCGTTGACTGGCATAGCTATAAATTCCATCAAGGTTGCCATGTAAACGGTCCAAATAAATAGATTGATAAAGTCAAAAATTATTTATGTTTATAAAGCTTAATCAATATGGACAAAATTCATGATTTTGGTGCTTCGTTTACGAGTTTAAAAACAGAAGCGCCATGGTGTTGTCAACAAACGCCCTGCTTTGTACAGCGGCGGATTAAATGATTACAATTATTATTATCAGTTATTTACACTACGACAACAATTATAAATGAACCCGTCGATAAATATTATATTAAAACGCACACATACAGGCAGACAGAAGGTAAAAACTATTCTAACCCTAACCTAAGACGACTGGTCTACATGGTGATAGATTCTACCACAAACCTGTCAATATACACTTAGCCTCTCAAACAAATAAATACATTCTTATAGATATGTTCACAAACATTTGTTGGTACAAATATTAATGAATTTCAATTTGGCATTCAGATTTTTCATCAAATAGTAATGAAATGTGGTGCCGAAAAAAATTGTTTCAGCCTGATTAACTCATTCTCAGTGTATTAAGTGCAGGACCAATGGTTCTCCATAGAATGGTCTATTTAATATTCAGTATGACTCTGAGCGTTGTTAAATATAACGATTTGATAGCATATTGAAGAAGATAGTGCTTTGTTTTTTTTCGGAATATGATTTGCTTAACCCTTGTCTGGCTTAATGTTTGACTAGTAAGTTACTACTAATTAGTTACTAAACCATCATTATAAAACTGTTATAAAAATTTAAACAAATTGTCTTTTGTTTCATTATCAAATCCAAAGTTCAATCAGCGTATACCGCAATTCTCGCATAAACATTTAAAACATGCACTTTTGTGTGCAATTGAACATTAAAAACCATTCAAACCTTATTATTTTTCTCTATACAAAGGTACACACAAGTGTGAAAAGATGGCTACTTAGTTAAGAAAACAATTAGCGAGTAATTTATGGTGTGGAGATCATTTTGTTGTGTGTAAGGACAACTATGTTTAGAAGAAGCGTGTGTGTGGTGTATGATTAGAGGGAGGCTAATACCATGCTATTGTAAGGCCTAGCTACCCAAAAATTACAATTGATCCCACCACCGGCAATTAACTCTCTCTGACTTAACAGATCTGCGACCTGAGTCAGTTTATCTCGGCCACAGCTGTAACATCGTTTTTTTTCCTCCAACTTGTAATTTCCGCGAGCTTTCTTGGCCGCACGCGCATCATTACGGGACCAACGGAGTTTTTTGATTAAATCACCCTTTTATCGTTATTCGTTCATGTTTGTAAGGTTTTTTCGTTCGTTTAAGTTCTCCCGAGGTGGGCGTGGAGAGAGTGACATCACCTTATTCCAGGATAAAATCCCCCACCATTTCTCCTGCATGGTCGAAACCCCTTCCTTCGACTAAGATACCACCATAATTACGGGGTTGGCTTTTGTCTAGGAAAATAATTATGGGGCTCTTTATTAAAAATAACTTTTCTCACGTTTATAAAAAAGAAATTGGGGAAAAATTGTGTGCAGAGATGGGTTTTTGTGCTGAAGAATAATATATTTCTAACTGTATCAGAACTATGGGGAAGGGTGAGTTTCGGCCCATTAAACTCTCTCGGTTTCAGAATATTTAACTCTTTAGAATATATTGAATAATATAAAACGTGTACATTTTCTTTTTAATAATTTTGTTTTTAATAATAAAGTTGTCTCCTTAAAATGCAGTATATTGTTCCATACAATTCATGCAAAATATTGATTGCACTTGCGTATTGACGAATGTCTTGAAACAAAGAGACATTAATAAATCTAAAACTTCAAAAATCAAATACAGTTATAGTGTATTTTAGTGGAAAATAAACAAAAATGTTAATTGACAATTAATTTGATGTTATTAGCTCGTAAAATAAGAAGCGTTTTTCTATAATTCTATTTTATCCATCTTGTGTGTTGAAGATGGTTGTATTTGTCAATTTCGATCGAGATCTCGTATTTCCACCAGATGGTTTGAAAATTAAAAATGGAGGAAAAAACTAATGTAATTTCGTCATTTAATGTTACTATAGACGCGCAAAGGAAAAACAGACAACTAAGAACATTTATGTGTCGTGATAACGCTTTAGAAGAAAGCACCGTCCATGAGTTGTAAATAAGGGGAAATTTTGATTTGGAATAGGCAAATCCTCTAGTCGATCTAGTTTCAATCGTTGAAGGTAACTAAATTCAAGCTAACTCATAGTCGATGAAATGAGGCATCCCAGGGACAATTAACATATCTCAATCGTTTCAACACAACTGCGGGTGTGATCCCCTCCTAAAACGGTTATAAACTGATAACTTGCAATGAAATTAAGTTTTTAGAGAGGAAAATCCTGTAGATTCATCAATAAATCATTGATTACATCCCATGATCCATCCAGTGGGATTTGAAAGAAATGGCACGTGAAAATGCATAAGAAATGGAAAAACATGGATATTATCGTAAACGTAAATCTTAATACCTAGTATAAAGGAGCTGGTAAAATGAAAAATATCGCAATTTGAAAATTCTCCTTCTTTCATACAACCCAACCAATGCACTATCTTGCCGTGCTATTTCCGAACTCAGTCGAAATTTTCAAACGATCAGCATTTGTGAAACAGCGAAAGAAATTAAAAAAATATATATTGTTCTTAATAATTAATTCTTAATCATTTGGAGGAGTGATAACGCAAGGTGACAAATATCGCGGGGCGGAAAGAATCAGCGTCTTTCTTCTCCCTGGTCATAACCCTGCCGATGCATTATCCGACTGTATTATTTCTCTCATAGTCACACTTTTCAAAAGATGGAACGCATGAAACAGCACAAGAAATTTAAAAATGTTTATTTTTGGAAACTTAAATAACTTAAACTGGTGATAACTATTGCAGCGTCTTTCCCTACCCTGCTTATCGAATCGTGTCATTTTATTGTATTTCCAGTTCTCGTACAGAGAAACATGACAAAAGATGGATTTTTGTAAAACTTAAATCCAAACACCCTAAACCCCTGCTATTGACTCAAGGTGGCAAATATCATGTGAAGGGAATTGTATTTCTGTACCATTAAGCATTTTTAAGGAAGATGCATAATTGTAAACTTTATAGCTATTGTATTTTAATGAATGCTTTTAGTTTGAGATAAAAACAAAATATTGTAGGCTGAATGTTTCAAGCTGAGAAACTGGTGGAAATAGAATGAGCATCTTGACACACCCGACTTATGTCCCTAAGAACATCAAACCCAAATTATCCACCGACGATGGCGAAAATCCATAAAGCATACCAAAGTAACGAAAACAATCAGAAGAACCTAACTACATATCCATTATCTCAAGTGGATACCTCGCAAATTAAATAATGTAATTTGACTTTGTCGACCGCATCCACGTTATTCACCTTATATTGCGTGTTCAGATTTTAACTTATTCCGGGCTCCGGAAAGCTCTATTAATAAGAAAAAATTTACATCAGTTGAGGACTGCACATCGCTAAAAAACATTTACTGCTATTCGTTTCTTTTTATATGATTATAAACTTCCAATTTTTCTCTATTGTATTTACATTGTTCTTCCCAACTGTTAATGCCATTGTGTACAGACTCCCGCATCTGTACAACTCGTTAAAAAGATATCAGTAGGAAAAAAAGAATCAATTTATCAAGGATAAACCGAGCAGGTAAATATTTTGAAAGAGCGAATCCAATGGGAACGAGATGTTGATTGATATATTTTTAATGTCTGAGCCCATTGTTAGCCGGCGGCCCTAATCCCTTGATATCTTGCGGAACGTAGACATCAATCTAGGCTGACAACCATCCAAACAGCTGCTACTTGCTTCTTTATTAATGATCGCTTTATAAGCCGTTTCTAACCAATTTGTTCCCTTAATTGCCGATTACGCTGTTTACCGGTGTTAATTAACGGCTTGGGAGTACAATGTACAATGGATCGAGAAGTACCTTCGGACTTGGTTTGTGCTAAGGGCAGGAATGAAAGAAAACCACGGTGATATCTAAGCTGATGTTTACAACAAATATGAGAATATTTGTTTATAACTTCTTTCACATTCCTACTCCCAAAATATATATGTATATATATATGTGTATATATATATATATTCTTCCTATATA
>CM077107.1:2578279-2599350 GCA_039619505.1 Cimex hemipterus | reverse complement strand
GTATATATATATGTGTATATATATATATATTCTTCCTATATATTTATTCTGCCTGCGTGTGTTCGTGCTCGAAAAACTCAAAAAGTATTTCATTCCATTGATTTGCAATTTTGACACATCGTTTCATTGAATAGCGCGCGATTGCGAAAATTCAATCATTTCTTTCCAGTCTATAGTCGTCTGTGTTCGAAGAGCTGACATATCTTTAAGACAATTGCACGAGATCGTTAATGACACGAACCTCCAAAATCAAAACAGGAAAAATCACCTTACCATCCAATTTCTGCAACATCGTGAATCCAAATTTAGAATTGGTAGAAAAGGTTTTCGAAAGCAACGACGAGTCGTTCCACCGCCTAAAAATGTAGACGTACACAATATGAACAAGAGAATCGCAGGTGAAACAGTGACATACAAATCCATTGAGACCATGAGACCAAAGTGATGTAATGAATTTTCTAACGGCCTTTCTTCATTCTCTCGATGCTCCAAAATTACCGTCGCACATTCTGAATTGGAAAATTGGAGTGCCTACATCAGCCAAAGTTATGCATGTAGATAAACAAGAAATTGAAGCAACAATTCTGGAACTGATAAAGGCGAGGACGTACTGCTTTCACGAATAGCTCAAACAACTTGAATTTAAATTTACAATACGCCTTGCGTTCACTAAGACAATAGGGCACGATAATTCACAACCAACAAGGGTAATCTTCGCATGTGTGCGGTGTCAATTTAGAAAACGATTGTTTCGATCATGAGTAATTAAACATTCCAGAGTCAGTAAACCGTATGATCTTCATATTTATGCAGAAAACGGACAAACAAACAATATCCACTAGTTTTACAATAAAAAACGATTTTGTATAAATAACTTCTTTTTTTTCAGGCCACTCATTAACTGAATGATGTTTTTTCAGTGAATCTATGTTAGTTGTATCTTTTTCATTCATTTCATATCAGACTGAGCCTGAGGGAATACTCTAATTTAAACCAGCTCCGTATAACATACGGTCTTTGGCATCGTAAAGGACATGTAATTCGATTACAGTAGAGTCTGTATTCTAGGTCTTACTAACATGGTCCTTCCAAAACATTTCTGCATCATCAGAAAGATTTTTCTTGTCTCAACTTGACAACATGCCTTTTAAGAATTTGAGAAAGGTTGGGATAAGATTCAAATCGTAATAAATAAAAGTATCACTGTCATCAGCCAACAAATGGTAGCTTGATGCAGAGATACATTATTATATATGCCCGTCAAACAAAAAAAAAAAAGTACTTTTCTAAATAAATTACTTAATTGTTCCATGTTGAAACGGGCTACAGATGAAATATCCTCTGGATCAGAAGTGAATTACAGCTGTAGTGTTGTACGATATTTCATTGTGCCCCGAAGGCCTATTAGCCCCTTCTCACAACCGAGTTATAAATCGTGTAAAAACCGACTAGCCATATTTATAATTGCTCTTCTCCCGTGTTATTATACAGTCAGACTGAGACAGACGGTTTGGACCGGGTAGATGGAAATGAAGAGAGCGGCTAAGGTGACCATGAGGATCCTTAGAGATTGCGAAACGATTCAGAGTTTTTATTAAATTAAGATTTACATTGGAGGGGAAAAAACGCTAACCTAATTTGTATATTATGGAAATGGATGGTAGGTGTGATGAAACAGCCAATGGGGGCAATAATAGCATAGAGATCATTTGGCCAGTGTGCCCATGACACAACGCCACGATGATAGCAAAGAGACAATGGTCGACCTTGCTCCATTTTCGTAATATGTCACATTCCCCGACAATCATCCACTTATTCCTTCTGACGCCGTACCCATTCTTCGCACACTGCTGACATTACCGGTCAAATATGGGATATCGACGCATTGCATTGCCAACATTTGTACCTACTTAGCATCCCTGGCGTTAGAAAATGTTATTTACAATATATGGTGACAGCATATTTCCATCACTCAGGAGGCAAGGATTTTTGCGTCAATCGCACCCCTAATTCCTCATTTATGAACGAGAATGTTTGATTGAATGGGCGAGTATGTGGTGGAATATGGAGTACCATAAAGACCCACAAAGCTAGGTTAGTTATTTTTAAAGTAATTGGCTTTAGACTGAAAAGGGTGAAGCTGTGGACTAATTTCAAATTGGTTCCCTTAATTTTTTTTATACCGTTCCTATAAACGAATTTATTTAACTTATGGATGTTGGGGGGGGGGTTTCAAGGAATAAACATGGAACCACCAACTAGGGTAATTTTTTATATTGCATATAATTTTAGTGTGGTTCTGGGCAAGACACTGTGGTTTTACTCTCCAAAATTTTTAATTATCATATACCATGAAAGTGTCTATCTAGTTTGGACATATTTAATGCCTTGAATGATGCCGGATCCTTAGTGGAATATCCATTACCTTGAAACCCCTCCAAATTTATGTTAGGCAACAATATATGTATGTATATGAGTTGTACAGCCTTTTCACAACGTGCACAATCGGAAATTATGAATAAATATAGAGCCCACAAGTTCAAAACTGAAAGATCGTCAGTTGGGGGATCTCTCCAGTAGAAGAGCCAAATTTTATCCGTCAATAGCCAGGTTAGAAAACATATATACAATTTCTTTGGGTTAAATGCGATAAACTCACATATAAATTCTACAGTATTTTGTGAGTCCCGCAAGATGGATGAAAAAAGTACCATAATACATGTACAAACAAACCCAGAAAACTGATGCAAGAGGGGCCATAAAAGCTTCACTGGGGCAAAAGCCTTGTTATGAACAGAAGCATAGACCATAAGAAACCAGACATCTTGCTACTTACTATAGTCAAAAAAATGGCAGATATCAGTGATATTGCTGCACCAAATTTCATTACAGCAAACGCAGAAAAATAAGGAAATACCAGGAAGCCATCGCCCTCAAGTAACCATCTCGATATTGTTAGGGTGTCAGCCATAATTTTCTCTTGCATTGGGCTCGTGCCACGATCACAGTGACAAACAATTAGTGGTTCAGTTTATCCAGTGAGATTATTAAAAACACTCAGCACGCGCAACTAGACTGGTTGAATATGACCAACAGTAGTTGGAGAAATGCCCAATTTAAGATTTTGTTGCTCAAATGAGGGAATAATAAATCATAATAATAGTTGTATGTGTTGATAAATAAATTTATCCTCCCTTCTAAAAGATTTATTTAAGGCAAATTTCAGACCAACCTTTTTTAATTATGCAAGACACATCCTCCATTTTTGTTTCTTTTCATCTGATTAATAAAACACATGAGATTACAGTAGTACTTTTATTTTAGATTTTGACTAGTTTAGTATATTTACTTAGTACTAGAATAGATGTTAGGCTATTGTAGGGATCCCGACGACCTTTTACCAATTTGCAAGAAAAACTATGATTTGAGACCCAGATTCTCTGAGTTCGACAGGGAAAAACGTTATGACCCTCCAAGGAGGAAGAGTTACAAGACAAACGCATATCCCGATTTGAAGAGTGACGAAAGCATAGCTGAGGAAGAAGACGTTACGCCAGTAGGCAACGAGCTGTGGACGAGAATTAAAAGCGAATTTTTAAATCAACAGGAGCAAAAACTTAAGGCCTTCAACAAGGCGAAGAATTCAAAGAATTCTGTAGCAAATTCGACGTGCCCAGAATACGATTACTTACAGAAAGAAATTATACCGGTTTTTAACAACGGTTTGGTGAAGTGTCTACAAAAGTCGAATGAAGTTGGAGCGCTGTGCAGAGAAAAGTACAAAATAGACGCGTTGGATTTTATCACTCAATACATGTACAACAACAATCCGGCGTTTCCCGAAAGATTGAAGGAGAACAAATCGTTGTTCGACATCGAACTGTTCCGCAATTTGATGATGAACAATGCGGAACTCCAGAGGAACGTGGAGTCGGAGAGTTGGTCCTGGACCCGGGAAGACGCTGCCGTCGTCATCCAAAAACACGTTCGCGGTTGGCTTGTCAGAAAACAGCCGGACGTGGAACATCTCAGGAAGTTCTGGAAGCAGTTACGCCTCTGTACCGATCCCGAGGACGTCATCGTACCCGATATGTTGAAAGAGATCTATCCGGAAATAAACCTGAACGCTGATAAAAGGACGACGGTCGTCAATCAAACCGTTTCCGAAGGGAAAGTGACAACACTGGTCGGAAGGTCGACAGTCATGGAGGACAAAATATTGAAGACTATACGGAGAAGAAACAACAAACAAGAAATCTAGTTTCATTCCCACTTTGAATTTGGGATCCGCCTTATTCTCTGTTACATATATTATTCTTGGCAATCTCAGCAACATTCAACCGACTTCAATGTTAAAGGAGTGTCGCACTCAAGTAGGAAAATAGAAGTGATTAATTTATTTTATACCTTTTTTATAGATGTTTTTAAGAAGCCTAGGTAGAAATTTTATTATATAGTTTAAAAACATTTAGTGATAGTAACCAATTTTTTGAACGAACAACCGATTTTTTCATGTTTATATATATTTTTAAAGGCACTTACTTCTCTGTATTTTAATTTTGATAAGAATTTCGTTCAGGATTTCCATTTTTTCAAGCATTAACCTAAAATTATGCCGATTTTAGATATTTTACAAAGATATTGAATTGCTTAAAGAAAAGTCATAAGCTCAATAAAAAAACCAACGAATATTTAAATGTCATTCTGCAGCATAAGCTCTACTTTCCATCATCTAAATAATTACAGCTGAATTTCATTGTTTATTATGAAATTTCATTTAGATGAGAGATTTGAAATAGAAAGAGAAAATATTTTTTTTTATTATGCTGTCTGATTTAATGCTTTATTTTTGGAATATCAAATGGTTTACAGGATCAATTTTCAAATAGTTTTCTTTTATAAACTTTTTTAAATATTGAAAAATCCAGGTTTCACTTCTTTGCTAATTAAAAATTTCATCACTTGTTTCTAGGTTATGTTAAGTTTTGATAAAACGAGGGGAAGGCTAGGCAGTAGATGCCAATGTATAAATTTAAAACAAATTAAAACTATTATTTGTAGTGACTAATTGTGCCTTCTTTATATTTTAATAACCAAGAGTATATCGGCATCTTCAGCTGCTTTTAAATAATATTGATTGATTGTTTAGAATATTTTTAAAATATTAATTCTGCTGTTGTAAATATTGTTTGTTGCATATGATTCAAGTGTTTTTTTATAGTTTTATCGACTAAGTTTCTAATCAGATTAACCGTCGCTTTATTTGATATTGAATAAAAGTAGAATAAATAGTACAACACAATTCGCATAGATGGCGTCGTTTTAAAATAAAAACAAAACTAACGTCATCGCCGATCTTAATGCCTAAGTTTCGTAATTTTTCGAAAGACAGGGGGAAAAAAGGAAAAAAACAAGATGTTTCGCGCCAAGCCGATTTCGACTCTTCCGAAGATGAACCAACACTTCTAGGTAATGCGCTTTGGACAAAGCTAAAGACGGAATATCAATCGAAAGTGAGAGATTCCTACATATTGTTGAAAGAGAAACAGTCGCAAAATAGGATTGAATCGAGCGACGCGAAAGAAACGGCGTCACTGGGTAAATCGTTGTTCGACGTTATGGTCCCAGGTTTGGTTAAATGTTTAGAAAAGGCAAATAACAAAAACCTCCTGAAAAACGCCAAACGATTCCATTTCGATCCAGTCGATTTTGTAGCTGAATACATGTACAAAAACAACCCCGCGTTTCCCGAAAGAGCCGTCGAAAATAAAAACATTTACGACATAGACATGTTCCGAGCGTGCATGGGTGCGGAGAGAGGCGTGTTGCCAAACTCATGGTACTGGAACCTACAAGACGCAGTGATCGTCATCCAGAAGCATGTCAGAGGATGGATCGTGAGAAAGAGGAAGGACGTCCAGGAAATGAGGCTTTTCTGGAAGTTGCTAAAGGAGCCGGATTTGGAAAAGAAATGGCTGGAGGAGATGAAAAGATCAACCGAACTACGGTCGCGGAGCAGACGTTCCAAACATGCCTCAAGGCGGGTGAAGAAAACCAAAATCAATGAAAATGGAAAATTACGCGAAGACAGATTCCAAGAAGAATTGCAAAAGACGACAGATCTCCTAAGCCCGAAAGGCGTTTAACGGCTATTTCCAATAGTGTATAAAATATATAGATATGTGTATAGTTTGAATCGAAATGCAATTCTTAAACTTTAAATACAGTCTATACCTAGATATCAGATTGACGTGGTGTACCCACAAAATACCGAATAATAATAATAATAATTGAAAAAAAGTGTGTGGTGATCAGTGACCGTTAGTCGATGATTGTTTGGAAATCTTGATCTGATGTGATGTAGGTTTCACAACTTTTTCTTTATCGTGATTTTTCATTTGATCGTGTTCGATCTTTATTGAGATCATCTTCAAGGCCTGGGATTTACACACATTGTTTACATTTAACAAATACATGTAGGATGTGGACAATTGGAATTTATAGTATGCAAAAAATATATTTATATTCAATCAAAGTATTTCATGCAGAAAACAAGCACTTTGAGTGAGTAGAAATATTTTGATTGAACATAAAAAATAGGTTTTGCATTACATAAATTCACTTTTTCCCACATATGGTATCAAACCAGACCGCATCTCACGATTTCCGAATAATCACAATTGAAAAATAATATATTATATATAAATACAGATTATAAAGAAAACCCTTTAATACTATTTTCAACGAAACGGAAATTACCTGATTTATTATTGTAAAGAGGTTTCTCTTTTGTCTCCGATTACCGGGCAATCATAAAGGTAGGCAACTTTTGCATCAAAGGCGCTCCATATCTTTGATATAAAAGTTATCTTCATTTACGACGTATGAACCCCACATGATCACGGCATGTAAGTATACAAATATTAAATGAGTTGTGTTCTATCGTGAAAGAAATGAAAATAGCCGGACCAACCTTCAGTTGAAAGACCATTAATATTTATTGAAACGTGACAACAAAGCAGATAACCAAAAACTTTTTGTGTCGTTTTAACCGAATATCGCATAATATCATTTCTTAGAAGTTAATTGGTCGGAATGTTTTGATTTCCTGATGATGTTTATCTTGTCGAGAAAGCATGTCAGAAATATGTCATAATTTTTTGTTGTTGAAAAAAAGGGAAAGTTGGCTTTCAAAAATGTTCGACAAACATCACCAACGAAGAAATAAATAAGGAGAACATTTTATGACAGAAATTCGGTTACTTTGTCGAGAAGCAAGCATTACAACTTTTGTTATGAAATCACTAATCACTCACTTTATGAACATTATTTTGATGTTTGTAAGTGGCTTGAAGGGTTGGTTGATAGGTAAAAATGACATCAGGAAGGATGATATTAAAAAATATATTCCGGAAGTTGTTAGTTTCATTATTTTTGGACATGCAAAAGCTAATGCGATCTAACCATAAAATCTGGCTGCGGACCATTACCAAAAGGTAGGTTCAAACCCCTGAGTTTTGACAGCTTGGGCAAATGTAGCTTTTGAAACGCCCTAAAAAAAGCCTTCAAACTATTAAAACAAATATTATCAACGATGGAGGACGAAAAATATTGCCTATTTCACGGTATTTTGTTTCTGTTTAGAAAATTTAACGGTAGAGTTCTGTTAGGATATCATTATTTGTTTATTGGACATCAATTTGAGCTTTTAGAAAGTAATTGTGAACTTTTATAACTGTCATCATGTTCTTGAAGCAGGGTGTCTAGACCCATATGACATCAAGAAAGGTTAGGAGAGAAATACGAAAAAGTTCATGTAGGGTTTCATAATTTCATCACTAATGTAAGTGATAAGACCAATTGGTCTAATTATAAAAACTATAGTGGCCACTGCAAAACGTTGGTATAAGCCTTGAGTTTCAAAGGCCCTAACAGAATGGTGATATTAAAACGGTGTACAGAAAACCCTTCAAATACTTTTTAAAAAAAATTACCAACCACAGATATATCTGAGGAAGCACTTTTTTAATCTTGAAATAATAGGTTATATTGTTGCAAAGATTCATATAGAACCTCTGCTACGGCGTTATAACATCTTATTGCACTTACATTGGGCTTTGAGCTTTTTATTAACTTTTATAACACTGCCATACTCTTGAGATCCATACTCGATGAGGTTAGGGGTGGTCATAGAAGGAGAGGACATCATGAATGTTAAAGTGAGAAATGAGAAAAAGGTAGTGCACATGTTTTGTCTTTTTAATGGCCTCATAAAGTGTGCATATCTAGCCAGGCTATTGTAATTATTTATTGCGTATTGTTATTTAGGAGGAAAGGTATCGTGAAAAAAGGGCCAGAGGCGACGGCAGGAATCGAACCCGCGACCGCGGGGTCTACTAGCCGAGAGCCTCTCAAGCTAACTACTCGGCTACCGCGGCCCCTCACATGTTAGTTTCACCATTCTTGGAGAGCCATAAAAACTATCTTCAAGTTTGCACAAACTTTTGAGGTTTGACAAGTCAGTGAAAAATGTCAAAGTTTTACAAGAAATTAACTATTATTTTTTTCTCCGTTCCTTATATATTTCATTGTAACTGATTATATCAGCAACTGTAAATAACTTTGATGGAACTGACCGTTGCGATCTTGAAAGCACTCCCCATTACAGGACTTAAAGTGTAGGAAATTCATAATTTGATTTCCTGATGATAGTATAAAAATTTCCCGGTTTTGGAAAGCGTAGAAATGTCACCTGTTATTTCTTTTTGCCAACGTGGCCTAAAATACTAGAAGAGTAAATTTTATTTATTTTTTTAATTTAGTTGATTGTTAAGCATAATTTTTTCAAATAATAATCAAGGTTGAAACAAAAAATGAAAACAGCCCATGGTTTGTAAATTACAGAAGGCTATTAAACGAGAGTTGACCCAAGGTAGGATAAATGGTAAATTGGGTCCGTGATCTGGTTAAAATTAAAGTGGAAATTTATCCGATACACATAGGAGATGATCAATTCTAATAGCGCGAATAACCATAAAATTATATTATATAAAGTTTCTTAAGAGGAAGACGAGGAGGCCGACCATCTCTATCTCTCTCCTCGGGTCTGAATATAAACGACTTTTAAGAACATTGTCCGCTTTAAAAGAGTCATTATTCCACTAGTTTTTCGTTCATTCAGTTATAATTTATGTTAATTCGCCTTCAGGGTTTCGTCACCGTCGCAGATGTAACGGCGGCGGCCGCTGAGCTTCATTATTCCGTCCCGCCCACAAAACCCTCGAAACGTGTAAAATATTTAGCACACCCTCGAGTTGTGTTCATTAATTAAACCGTGAACGATGTTTTGCATACGGATGAAAAGGCGGTCTTTTTTTTACCAAAATTTTTGTCGGGGGGAAAACAAAAATTTTAACTCTGAAAAACTTTGCATTTCTCCCTTATGTTATCAATCTTTAATAATCATGTGCTTGTTTTTAATTTTCTAATTAAGAAAACAAAATAATAATACGTTATTCATTTGTTTTCCAATAATAAATACGATAAATAAGTTTTCATACATTTTTTTCTGGGCGATTAGCAAATTTAGCTGTATCTTTATTAATTTTCTTTAGACTATCTTTAAAATGTCTCCCAACCTTATTAAAAAGGAATTAAATATACTACCGCCATTCTCGTTGTTTCGGTTTGTGCATCTTGAAGGGTGGATTTGTGACGATACCTCACACTGCTCATTTCCCTGACCACTACTGAAGAAGAAGACGATGATGATAAAAAGATAAGCGGGAGTTTTGAATCCCCCAAACATTGCAGACTTAACTTTCCCTAGTTCCTTATTTTAGTTCAATTCTATTCCTTAAAAGTAGTAGTTTATTAACTGCCATCGATGCAAATATTTCTCCTGGGTCTTCTTCCAAGTCTTAGTTATACCATTCCACTGCTATACCAACAAATCAGGTCAGCATTTAATGCACGAGTTTTGTACATGTTTTCTCAGATGGCAGTGACCGAGATCTCACTCTCAGAGCATGACCCCCCCCCCATTTAACTTAGCGAGGTGCCACCCAGTCTTTATTTGGGGTCTTCAGTCATTATTTAATTGTGTCTGGCAATTCCTTTTGTTTTTGAAAGCCTATATTATCATGCTGTCCCAAGTATAGTCCTGGATGTATGTACATGACATTCCCCCTTTGGTCAGTTCCTCCTTGTACCCAGAAATCATTTTTGCCCTACCACACAAAGTCTATTATGTTTTTCGAGGTGAAATTTTGACAACGTTCAATGTCTATTTTGAATGTTTTTACGTTCTTTTAGCACTGCTTGATATATTAAAGGGTTTTTTCAGTCTAACCGCTTTTAAGAATTTGTACGGCCCAACATTGATAGGTTGGTATTGTACAATATGAGCATGATATTTAAGCTTGATTATAGTCAATAGATGTCATACAAATTCTTTTTATGCCAATGATACATTTTTGAAGGGGTCGGGTGGCGGAATGGTTAAACCACCAATCTAATTTGCCACGCTTGCAGTTTTGGGTTCGAATCCTGGCCGAGAGTATGGATTTTTAATTGTGAATAATTTGGATGAAATACAGTTAAGTGGCTTACCCAGCAGATAGGTTGCTAATGCTTTCCCGAAAGGAATTACTTAGTTTTCAATATATTTAATTTCAGCTTGTAAGAACAAGGCGTATTTGCCAAATGAGTTTAATGACTCATGATTTGAGCTTCCACTGACTAGTGGACCCCTTTAATTGTTTCGCAAAAGAACTAATTTGAAATTAAAAAGAGTTAATTTGACAGAAAAAACCTGTGGACAAAAATGTGTTTTTCGTTTCGGAAGAAAAAGCATGGGAGGAGCATCTTATAGCGATGGTAAACAGACTACGGTGATCAGGAACAATATGATACGCTAAATTGGAAACCATTTCATTTATCGAAGTCTGATTTGTTAACTATTGTGGTTACATCACTTTTCCATGAAACAAGACCGGAAGTAGATTTTCTTGAAAGGGTCCTTCTCGGACGGCAAGAAGCTCCAGTAATTCCCGCCGGACGCCGGATGCTGATATGCGGGTATTTTCTAATGCATCAGGGTTCGTGACACTTCGCTCCATGGGTTCGTTAACCGCCGGCGATAGTTGCTTTTGTTATCGTGACTTGTCCGAATTGACTCCATTCCATTTAACCATCCCCGCGAATGACATGTTCTATTGACACAACAATATAACGAGTAGCTGAATTAATTAACAGCACATCGTCAATTTTAACAAACGGGCCGTCCATTTTGGTTTAGAACTTGCTGTCCAACATGGGCTAATATTGTCAAAAAAAGCTATTCTATTATTGGATGGGAACACTTGCTTAGATTTGTTTTTTAATTATATTATATTATAAAAACCTTCTTTTTAATTAAATTATGCGACAATTTTTGCATTTAATTTTATTGATAAATTATTCATTTTGTCGAGATAAAAACCTAAATAATTGATCGGACCCAATTTTTGCGGAGACTTTGAACGTCGGGGTCGGGTGGCTGAAACAAAAGGGTAGTTGAGAGATGAGCCAGCCGCGGTAAAGATGGTTGTGGGTGGAGGTAGTTGGCTTAGTTGGTCGGTAGGCTCTAATTACAAATAGATTGCCAGAAAGAGAGATGAAACGAGAGGGGCGGGCGGGGGTACAAATTGCCGCCGGCTCTATTAACATCCACCACCTGTAATTTTGAGTCCCACAGCCTCACTGAGATAGGGGATGCTACCCTTGGATCCCTTTGACCTTCTAAGGAGGCCCCAACAGCATCCCAAACTAATACTTCATTAGCTGCCAATTTGCCGGCGGGCCCTCCCCCTTTATGTAAATTTACCCGAAGGCGTGGAAATTTTTATCCATCTAACGGCAATGGATTTTTCTTATTTTTCGGATTTACGAAAGGTGAGAATTATACTTGAAAATAAAAAAATAAAATATGTTTAAGAATAAAAACAAAATAAATACGAATATAAATTGAAGATAAGGTACAAGAGAGTATGAATGAATGCTGTTTTCTTTAGTCGCGGAATTTGGGCAAACATTGGCAAGAGGAAAGGAGAGAAGGAAAAAAAAATATATATATATAGAGAGAGAGAGAGAGGAAGGGAGGAAAAGGGAGAGACAGGGAAAGAAGATAGGGACAGAGACAGACAGATAGATAGGTAAGTAACAGGGGGAGGGAGTAGGAAGGAAGGCAAAATGAGAGAGAGAGAGAGAGAGAGAGAGAGAGAGAGAAAGAATGATTATTACCATATTAATCGATAAATAAGTAGTGACAAATTTTATAGATAGTTGTGCATAATCATGTAGAGAAATATTGAATTCTTTTGAAATAAAAAGCCACCTGCATAGACATTCATTCACAAATAATCTGGATGACAGCATAATCTTGATGAAAAATTCAATTGTTGCAGGTGATGAGATTGTTCAATTGTTACTACCAAGCTTTAGACCTAATTTAACGCCATTATCACAACGAAACAATCGTGATTATGTCTAAATGCTATTTCACCAAGACCGAACCGAGATCCAGATTATCCGTGAGTGAAAATGTGGTCGATGACCCTTAAAATAGATATCTATTTGTAATGAGCAGATTTTACAAACAGGAGGGCAAATCAATAAATAGGAAGGTCAACGTTTTGGCAAATGTATTGATAGCCCAATTCATTTTAAGAACTGTCATACAATAGATAGTTGATAGATAACATGATAGATAGATTGATGACTGATACAGTCCATAAACAGAAAAGCGGTTAGATGCAAACCTACATATGTAGTTCCGATTTTAGACCGACAGATACGCAATAGACAACACTTAAATACAAAGCTTTGTGAATAAATTTATAGGTTATATACAGTCGATAAATGGTTAGATAGTTAATGATCGGTATATAAATTGATGGTATATAAAGTAGATAAATGGAAATATAAATAGAGGGGATATTCCTCTGCCAGACAGGAGTAAATGGGTGAGTGCATATAATCAAAATTAAGAAGCATAGCACGACAAAAACGCAGTATCAATTAATACGGTGAATGAATAGTTGAGCATTGCAATCAAAATTATGACCGTCGAAGTTCAGTCGTGACTTTTTCGCAAGCTTCTTCAACGATCCTCACGACATGATAATTTGCAACATAGCTGAAGATAGTGTTAGTATACTGTTCATTAATAATCAAAAACATATACTTAAAAATGTTGTTTGTAAATATACAAGCGATGGCTTCCTATGTAATGTATTTCGCACTAATCAATATCGTCTCATAATCTGTTTTCGTTAACCACGGCTATTTTAAGATAACTTGTAAAATTATTGTACTGTAAATGGATCGAATTACATTAATTGCATCGTAGTCTACTAAATAATATTGATGGGCCACTTTTAAATAATATTAGAAAAGAAATTGGGTCTACAAGCGGAAATTAAAACAACGGATATCATTTAAGTGTACATGTATACTCTCTGAATTAATGTAAGTCACGTAGAAAAGAAAATTGCATAAGGCGTACTTTCCTTCTGTATGGTAATTGCGATGTTCGATTATCGCCTTGAGAATGAACCCATGAAATATCAGCCATAAAATGACCAAAAGTGAGAAACGAAACAGTTCCGAGATAGTCTTTTTGGTTTCTGTCATTCTATGAATCCGGAAACGTACCCCAAGTATTTTTCGCGTCCTACAATCCGAGAAATTCTTTTGTGGCCGGTTAATGTGGGAATTGGAATTGTTCGGCCCTCAGTCTTTTGACAGCCCGTGACAAACTCCGAGAGATTTGACGGATAACTGTCCACAATCAGAGGTAATCACCCGGCCATTACACGGACGTGGCAACGTGACACCATCACGGGGATGGTTATTAGGAAACTTAGAAGTGATGTGTAACGTTTTCGCTTTGTTGAAACCGGGGAAAGTCGAAAGTTCATTGATTTCCTACTAAAACCAAAATGGATGGCCATTGAGACACAGAATCCCAATTTCCATCTGCGCAGACACTGTCATTTTAAAATCTAGCTAATCTAATCTAATTTCATGAATAAGCACTCTCAGTAACCAAATCCTTATTTACCTTAAACGACACGTTGTAAACTGAATGAGTTAATGTATGTATTTTTTATGTCTTTGTTGTACGTAATACTTTTCACATGGTAAGGTAATGAAGAGATTGTGATTAAATTATTAGTAAAATAAAATTAAATTCTTTTATTCAAGAGGGCTTAACATCCAATCCCACAGTTAGAGAGAGAGAGCTAAACTCAGAAGAGTGATAGTCATTGACATCTGAGACATCTACGCAACATGGACATATTCAATGATCCCATCTGTAGATTATGGAACGAGGCGTAAGAAACAGTCATGCATATCACCTTCGAATGCGAAGTAACCCCAATTGAGTCATAACCTGCAATAGAAAGAAAATTCAGAGAAAAGACAAACATTGATTGCACTGATCTAAGGAACTAGGTAAGTACAATAACTCAGAAGGCTGCTTATTGAATAAAACACAATTTCCTAGAAAACTATTTTCATCACCATCGTCCTATATTTGTATTCCCATCTGATTTTTTTTTTAAATTTTTGACCTGTACCTTTATTTTTATGTGGTCAACCTTGATCTCTATTTTGTAAATGCTGTTTATTACATACATACTCTGGGATTAACAATGTATGTACATAAGTATGTATAAGAAAACAATTTGGATAGTAAATCACTAAAACGCAAAAATAAAAATCTACTATAACGATTGTTAATAATTCGTTCTTTAAAAAATAATGCGGAAAAACAACGTGAAATGTCTTCATTTAAAAGCACGTCTACGTTTGAAAATCATTAATGCAATGAAGCAGGAAGTTTGGAATCGTCGGATCCAGCCAGCTCTCAATTAAAACTGGAGATGACAGATAGTCAAGATGTTGAAAAACTTTATTGCCCGGTGGAGAACAATCGAGCAACGTTTTCTTTGTAAAGGGATTGTTTCAAGGATAAATGAGGGGCAGAGAGAAGTCTGCAACTGGTCGGCCGCCTTCTTTTTGACATCATAAACCACAGTTTAAGCCCTCCGTTTAGATCAAATGCGGTATTCCAGTCTAGCATTAGACGGTCATTCAAGGCGACTATTGCACAAAAGCTTGGGCTATTTGAGGTAGCTATGTAGGTTAATAATATGTGGGGCTACGTGCTCGCCCTCTCCATCAAAAGACATCGATAAGTTTATTTATTGCATATATTTGCATAATTGTCGTTTATTTGTTAAATTATTGTAATTAAACTGGAGGAAACGCTTAAAAGCTTATGAAACCAATTAAGAAGGCCTAATTGGTTTTTCATTTGCACTTTGTTTTATAAAGGGGCATCACAAAAACATGTATACACAATGTGTCATCCATTCCTAACCCGATTGATTAATGGTAGATTTATTATAATCAATATATTAAACCTTTGTTGAGTTGAAAACCTTTTTCACTTAAGCCCCCAAAGCCATTGTACAATTATTTATACACTCCCATAATTCGCCTTAAGCAATTAAAAGGTGTAAGTTTGCGAGTGGGTCATTCTTGATCGGCCTAATCCCGCTGCATTCAATGCCAATATGACAATGAATCTATTGTCATATAAGTTATCGTTTCCTAAGTAGGACAGTTATAAAAGTTTAAAGCGACAAAAAAAAGTTTGAGGTGTTTATTACCCCTACATATCAACTAAAAGAAAATTCTACTCAGTTTGTGCTACAAATTATCCAATGGTAGATATATGATGGACGCCTGACTAAAAACGTTTTTGTGTAGGTGTGTTCGAAATTTTAATCTAAATGCGTTAACACCCTGTAATATAAATCTGAAGGTGATAAAATCTGGAGGTTGAGAAGAGCCAAAGTTTACCTTTCTTAGCTTATCACCCAACAAACGCATTGTCTGTCTGTTATTTCCAATCAACGACAAATTTTTCTGAAAATAAACAAAACAACACAAGAAATGAAGAAATGTTCATTTTTGAAAAGAGAAATTCATTTATCTTAGGAAACATAATAGCTCAAAGCACATGGTATCAGAAGATGATAAATATCGCGGAATAGAAAGAATCAGCGCTTCCCCTCTCCCTGCTTTTAATCCCACATTCCATATGGGTATATGACAAGTAGTTAGAATTGGAGTGATCGTTTTGTGTCACCCTGTTTATACCCTAACCAACGACTGATGGCCGAAAGGCCAATACGATGGCGCCTGACAGACCAAAATGATCAGGAACGATCGTACTGCAAGATTATAACAGCATACCTCACTCAAGAGGATACCTCAGAAAATAAATAATACAGTTAGGTTCTTTTAAATAATAATTTATTTGGAATGTATGTCGGCGTTTTGACATTTCAAACAATCTTCAGAGGTGAGTCTATGGATTGTTTGAGTTTGGAATTATTCTTGCATTTTAGGTAGGTGTTTTACTTAAAGCATCCACTGATGATGCCACAATGCTGAAAAGCCTCTTACAGACCACAATGGGCCGAAATGACCAAATTGGCTCTTCAAGCAACCAAGGTCTCATGTCCACTAATACAATTAGTCATACCTCCATATTAAATTTAACTAATTGATTCCCAGAGCCTTGCTTCACGTTCATTCTTTAATAAACTTGAGGCAGGCCGCTCTAAAACTTCACCCAATAAATAATTTTCGTATAATTTATTTGAAAAATGAGTTATACAGTTAGCATAGTTTTGTTTTAACTATTTCGTAGCCTTATTATATATAGTAATAATCTATTTTAATCACTACTCAGAAGAATGGAAAATTCAAATCGGGTTAGCACACATGTAATTCCTGTCTACGTGCAGAATTCGGTCAGAAACCTGTAATTATATATATATACCTGTCAAGATCATTAGGGTAGGGAAAGCATCATTGGCGGTTTCAACGAAGAATTTCAACCAGTTCACCAATCTACAATAAGGAAAATTTTAATTTTTTTAAGTTTTCAGAATAGCTTTTTTCAGAAAGAATAAATCATATGATGCAATGGGGTCGCAAGTGAAAATCTCGTATATTGTTTACGGCCAGTCTGTATACCTGAGAGGTATCGTCCGTCTGGATGGCTGGCGCCTCCCGCAAATTAGCAGGGAACCCGCCAAAGGCCGGTGATACCCAAGACTAATTACACAACCAACCACCACCCCACCGGGGCCTTCTGACTGTCAAAACTACCCTTCATTTCTTTCCCCGAGGGAGAAGGAGTCCGCCACCTGTCAGAGATTCTGATATATGTCATGGGATTCGCGCAGGTTGGGAACGAAAAGGCATTTCCCTCTTTGTACGTGCCGAAAGATGTTAGTACAAAGGGGCATAAGCCGAAACGCGAAATTCAAACTGAAAGTTACGACTTGGTCTGAACAAATCCAAAACAAAAATTATCTAACAGCACACTTAAGTTGAAATTTATGAAGCCCACATATTTTCATGAAACCAGAACTAATAAAAAGTGAGTTTTATTCTTGTTCCTACTAGGTGATGAATCTGGGTCGTTAGCGAATTTCATTTTGGAGCGATACACCAGAAATTACAAAAGGCCTATGTTGGTTGCTCAGGTCTCTCAGACGCATTTTGATCTTGTCATCATTAATGGTTGATTTATGTTCGGAGGCTTCATGGTATAAGTAGGGTGAGAGGCTTACTCTATGTCTACCAGTTCTATCTTACGTAAGATATATAATGGTCGGTAAATGCCAGTCAAACATGAAGTAAAGGATTTAAGCAGGCAAGGTCCATTCTATTCGATGATATTTGTCACCTTGGGTCACTAAATGGTTCCAGTTGTTCGCATTTAAGTTGTGCCGATTTTTCGGAAAGTGTGGCTGTGATTGGAAAAAAATTTGGACGAATTTCTTGTTTTTGTGTTACAAGCACGGAGTGGCTCTATACGCAGTGACTGTTTCTCTCCATCCGTGATATTTGTCACATTGGGTTACCTGCACTTTCAAGTTATTAAGAGAATATTTTCCAAAATATCAATTTTTTATTGCCTATGGTACTGTTGGTTGGAGTATTAGCAGGGAAAGGTAATACGCTAATTTTTGCCATTCCGCGAAATTAATCATTTGTCCCATGTTGTTACCAGATCCTTCATATTTTAAGATTTACATTTTCCAAATTTCTCTTTTTCCATTTTTTGTTCTATCCAGTTGTGCCATTACCTTCTTGGGGAGTAATCAGGCTTTTTACATGGTTGATAACAGTGGGTGCGTTTTCTCCAGGATATCCTCTCTGAAAAATGTTATACAGGTCCCTCTTTTTCCTCCATTTGAAATAATCAAAACATTTCGGAAAATATACGATCTCAAACTAATTGACACAAACTAATTCCTTTTCAGAGTGTGTAAACAATAAATGGCTGAATATACTCTTCAAAACAGAAGA
Source organism: Cimex hemipterus (assembly GCA_039619505.1). Classification (NCBI taxonomy): domain Eukaryota; kingdom Metazoa; phylum Arthropoda; class Insecta; order Hemiptera; family Cimicidae; genus Cimex; species Cimex hemipterus. The sequence continues at coordinate 2,580,906 of CM077107.1, read as the reverse complement.
ATGATGAAATCGAAAAATTACAAACGGCTACGAATGTATTGCGCAAACGTATACAGAAACTATGAATTAAATTAATTTATAATTTACCTAATTATTGGTAATAGTGTAAAACTATTTTCCAACCACCTATATTTTAATTTTTTTTATTCCGATATGGCAGATCAATTACCTAAATGTTGGAGAAACGAGTGAAATAAATTAAAAAAGAATGAAAGCAAGGAATAGACCATAAAATCAATTTTGGCTGTGCCAAAACCCTTTGACAGAAAGTTTCCAACTGTTATTTAAACACGTTCGAATCTTATCGAGTCCACATCAACTTTTTAATTAAAGTTAATTCATGAGAAGATTGATTCGAAGCGAGAATAGGCGGAGCTCGTGAACAAATTTGATCAAGCTGACAACAGTTCCACTCGCAGAAAGGGTAATTCCAAGGCTGTAAATAAACGCGCAACCCATATTAATTATATGGCACCCAGTTTGGTTCATAGGTTCCATAAAACATAATTGAAAAAATTTCTTTAATATAATTTGATAGGTTTAAAAAAACTAACAGAGAGAAAATTTAAATAACCGCTGGAAATTTCGCTGTCAATAGTTTTTGCCACAGAGAAAATTGTTCTTTTGGCCTACTCGTTGGTTGCAATCTTTTTCTTAATAAGATATGTCGTAGAAATACACTACTTTAGAGCGCGGGACCATGAATGTCTATGTTTCTATAGGTTTCCTGTACCATCGCCTACGCGTACTCAATGTACCAAATTTTAAAAAATTATATGGTCATTGCAATGTTATCTTATGGTTAAGTAAAATGTTTTATGATGTACCATAGGTGGCAGGGCTGTCCTTGTATTTCAAGGCCAATTTATAAACAATTAATAACCAAAAACGGGGTTGTCTAGAAAACCATATTATCATTTATCAGCCAATAAGTAAAATGAAAAAACAATTTTGTGTAAATTTGCAGTACCTTACAACTATGTACCTTCAAAACGTACAAAAATAATATAATACATCAGAATATTTATATATTATTTATATATATTTATTGTTTTCATAAAGTTAAAAGGCTAATTTTTACGTCAGTAGGCAAACTTTTTCTGTATAAAAGAAACAATACCAAAGAAAAGTTAATATTACCCTTTAATTATTATAGTTTGGAAATATGCAAGATTTAAAGTTGTAAGTAAACATAATAAAAGTGTCATTCAAGCATAATTATAATATAAACAGACTAACGGCAGACAGATAGATCAATTTTGACCAAACTGTTGACAACATTTCATCAAGACCGCTAATTATTTGTGCATTATAATTCGAAACTAAAGCTGAATTTTAATAACAGTCCCATTACATTAAATCATTGACATTTACCAGTTGATTAACATAATGTGGTAAAAATGAGAGTTCAAAACTCTCAACTAGGCTCGAAACAATTGATACTAACGCATTATTGGGTTGTCCGGAAAATAATGCAGGATTTTGGTATTAAACAAAAAAAAAAGAAACTAGTTACTTTAAAGCAATGTTCTTTAATCAAAATAATTTCCCATACTCTCAATACATTTCTCCCAACGTGTTGGTAACTTATTAATTCCGTCTGAGTAGAATTCAGAATTTTTAGAATTGATAAAGTCAATAAATGCATTTTCCAGTTCCGTTTGATTTTTGAATATTATGTGTTGTAAGTAGTGGTCCAGGTGTCTAAAAAAATGGTAGTCAGTAGGCGAGAGGTCCGGAGAGTAGGGTGGGTGAGGCAAAGTTTCATAGCCAAGCTCCTATAATTTTTGTGACGTTACACGTGACACATGTGGTCGAGCGTTGTCATGCAACAAAATGGGCCCTTTCCGATTGACCAAAGAGGGCTTCATTACTGCCAATTTCTGATGCATGGTATTAATTTGGTTACAGTATGATTCAGCATTGATGGTTTCGCCAGGATTTAAGAAGCCTTAGTGTATTAAACCAAATGAAGCCCACCATACCGTAACCATTACCTTTTTTTGATGAGTTGGGGGCTTTGGAAAATGTATTGGAGCTTCTCCTTTGTCGAGCCACTGTCCAGAACGTCTAGTGTTATCGTAGAGAATCCACTTTTCGTCACATGTAACAATTCTGGCCAGAAATGGGTCATTTTTGTTTCGACAAAGAAGTGATGCACAAACATCAAAGCGCTGATTTTTTTGGCGATCGTTTAATGAGTGTGGAACCCAATTTTCGAGTTTTTTCACTTTTCCAATCGCCTTGAGGTGGTCAGCGACGGTCGTTTTACTGACTTTGAGTTGCTCTGCAAGTTCTCGACAGTTGTTTTGGGGTTTTCTTCCACCACTGATCGCAGAACATCATCATTAAGAGAGGAAGGCCTTCCACGACCTTCTTCATCTTCAAGGCTGAAATCTCCCTCCCGAAATTTTTTAAACCACCTTTGCACAGTGCACTCATTAACACAACCCTCGCCCCAGACTTGGTTAATGTTTGGCTCCGCTTCGGCCGAGTTTAAACTCGTAAAAGAAAATCGTACGAAATTCTCGCTTTGACATTATAAGGATGACTGAATTATTTCCAAGTAGCGGAATGCTACAGAGGTAAACAAACAATATCATTTGGAAGAGGATTAATAAGTGTTG
>CM077107.1:2496440-2507474 GCA_039619505.1 Cimex hemipterus | reverse complement strand
AATTACTTATAATGATATAAAGTCTATCTATGGGAGTGTAAGTTGTTAAGTTAAAATTGAAGAAAAAAACAGCAAAAAGCGTTTAACGTTTAAGTAGAAAGTGTTGTATGTGTCAGGTTTTTAAGATACAAGGTTTCTGGTTGAAATTTTTAATTTCTCGCCTTTAATAATAACTGTATAAAACCTAATGAATTTAGGTCTCAAAGTAGAGAAAATTTAAAAAAAGATTTAAAGCTATTATAATACTTTAGAACATGTTCACCTAGAATTTTTGTATGCAGAATAAAATTGTTGTCAGGAATTATTAATATCTGCCGGAATAGAAGGAGTGGCTTGGGAAAAACTTTCAGCTACTTCATTCATCAATCTTCATATTTTTGTTGTAACGAAAAGGATCGATATCAAGTTCCCGGCCACAGCATTAAAAAGCTCGTCACTTAGCGCCTACGGAGTGAACGCCGTTCTTCGTTCCTGTTGGAATAAAAATATCTAATGGACGCGTTCATTTCCCCCGCCAAGCCCGTTCCAAAGCACGTTATATTATTTTCCTGAAGTGTCAAAGACTCAATGCTGTAAGATTCCGGTGTTTATCTATGTTGGTTTTTCGTTACGCATAAACTATCGGTCTGATAGAACAGCAAAGTGTGTCCGTTTATTTTGAATCTAAAAAAGCTATTATATAACGCATTCAAACATTAATCAAGCCGCCCCACGATCATGGTATGAGCGACAGTCAAGTCGAGTGTTGCTGTGGAAATATTGACAATTAGCCCCGTGGGATTTCTGGGATGACATTAGCATGGTGATGGGGCTCAAAACCTGTTAACTCTAGCGTCAACCCAGCACTTATACAGAAAGCAACTTCGTAAAGCGTCGGAGACTCGCCCAGAAACTCGTTAGACAATCTCTCGGGCCCTACTTTCAAATGCGCCACGAAGATAAAACTGATTTGGCGAGGTTTACATTGTGTAAACACCAATATCAAGGATCACGGCTTGGAAATAACGTCTTTGAAAGTTAGAAAACGTTAAGAAATTTGTTTAATATGACGTAAATATTTTCGTAATATGAAAACCTTGACGATTTTAAAGGTTGAACCGGTCTGCAGTCAATAGGTCAGCCTAATTGACCTGGTATACTGTAACGTATATCTAAGTAATAATTCTATCCCCTGGAAATAAATATTGAGAAATGATAATGGCTGAAATCTGTTTTAAATATACTGCTCTGTAATGATTAGGGATGTATTCTAAATCACTAGTTTTAGAGGTCCGCTTGATTAATTAATATATTCCAATTAATTAAGGTTTTTAGTTGAAATAAAGAATTCAGTGTCACGAGCGGGATGGCTTGAAAAACGGCAAAAAAGGAGGGAAAGTCAAAAGGTGCGGTTGAGATGGGAAGTTAGTGTCCGAGTGGATCGAGGTCACGATAGCTCAAGTGGTAGAGCAGGGGCGTATCTAGGCAAAGGTCGTGGGTTCGAATCTCGCCCGTGACGACTTTTTATCTCAACTAAAAACCTTAATTAATTGAAAGATGTTACCAATTTTGTACTATTTAGTAGTATTCCTAGCCTTTCTTTTTTATTTTTATTATTAATTTCATTACAATTGGTTAGAAATTATGTTTTTTAAGGAAGAAAAATTAAATTAAGGGATTTTGAAAAATAATTTTATTTATTGAACACAGTAATTTCTTTAAACAATTAATATCGTGAACAATTTCCTCTGTTAGGTAAAACCTGTCAGACATTCTGCCAATAAGCCTGTCACTAATTTCATAAGGATTTTCACTCCTTATATGTTACAACGTTGCACTCATTTGTTGCAGATAAACTGACTGAGGATAGTAATCGGAAAGCTTCTCTGCAACCTATATGTGCTCAATGGCTTTGAGGTCTGGAGTCAATGGGGGGGGGGGTAAGTTGCATATAGGAAATTCACATGTTTTATAAACATTGATGAACAACTCTGCCTATATGAGATGTGGCATTGTCATAGAGAAATCGAAAATGCCTGCCAGGGATCTCAGGTCTGTGGGGTCTTGTCGATAATTCCTTGGACCTCACGGACCTAATAATATAGAGTCCAGTTCGTCCCAGACCAATACCCCGCCTTCTCCAAGCTATACTGTAAAGGAGCACTGTAAGCATCCCCTGTTCTCGGTAGACTCTTCGGCACATGTTATCACTATGCAGACAGAAACGCAATTCGTCATAACAGAATTCCAATTGGTGTTTGCTAGACGCTCTACCTGCTTTGAGTTACTGTTGGCGGGCTGTTGCTGCAGGTCGTCTCAAAGGAGCATACGATGTGTGAGGCCAGCTTCCCACACACGTTGGTTTTGATAAAAGGCCTTGCCAAAACATCTTGTACTTAATTTCGGATCTGACGGACACTGGTGACGTCTTGCACCAATGATAATTTTTTTTTTCCACTACCAGGCCTCCTATTGGCACGTCTCCTCGAAGCTTTGAGAAACCAATTACCTCTGTTATATCCACTTGCCGTGACCTCATTTTCACAATAATATTCCCAGCTTTTGGTTTTAGATGTCTTTCCATGGTTAAAGAAAATGCGAATGTAGAAAAGTAGTTGTTTACAAAATGAGTGTGAGCGACGAGGTCATAAACTGAGTGAAATCGAATGTGCCGATGTCATCTGCATAGCTTTTGATGTAAATTCCGCTTTCATTTAGTTTGCATATGAGGTCGTCCACTACCACATTCCACACATACAGCAGAGGCGAGAGTATTCCTCCTTGCGGACAACCCCTGGCTACCGCTGCTTCTACTTTTTCGTGGAACATGAAGGCCTGCACTTTTCTGCTTTTTCTAATTCTAACCATCTGTAACAGGTTCTGTCAGTTTCTCGCTGTTTGAGTGATGTAACCATTGCTTCGAAAGGAGTATTGTCAAATGCTCCTTCAATGTCCAACAAGCTTCCCAATGCTATTTCTTGGTTGTTCAGTGAATCCTCTATTTGTAACGTCGATTGATTAGTGCAGATTCACATGACACATTTCTGGCCATGCTACAATTATCTGAAATAACCGTGTATTGCCTGCATTCATCATACACTTTAAACACCTTTAAACAGTAGCACTAATTATATCATGCATGTGATCTACTGTGTGTAACTGGCCACTACATCCCAGCCAATGCAAGGCGAAATATACAGTTCGACACACGATCAATAAATTGTCGTCATCACAACTGAAAAGTGAATCCTTTATGTTGTAAAAAAATGCAGGATCAAAAGTGTGTACCTTTAAACTCTGGCGCGCACGTTTTTCCGTTCAGTCTCCGAGGTTGGACTCCAGCCGCTATCAACAGCTAGTTCAGCTCCCAACGCAAACAGTTTTTAAATCCAAACCCATTTACACTATCGTTATATTTTAAATACTTTGTTTTCTTATTACATAAATTCATGTTCAATATACACAAAGAAACATAAGGCGAGATATTACTAAAATAATATATAGAATAAAACTGTAGTTGTTCCTCCAAACACGGAACAAGAGACGCAAATAATGCTGTGATCGAGCATAGTTCTTATACCGGGTGGTATTCCTACACGCTCTCTATGTAGAACCAGAAATCCCTCAGCTAATTTAGATACATCGAGCAACCTTTCTCTACAAGCCCACGCGAGCGCTGGCCTGGCCCAAAATTATTCGTGTGTTAATCTGTTCTTCAGTGTAAAAAACCAAAAGTAATCTATACTAATTTGTTAGTAATTGAAGCATTTACTTTATACAATTATGCAAATTATGTCCAATAAATGCCCTGTAGAACCAATAAAGGCGCAGATTACCTGGCCATGTAAACATTCTGTTCAGGAACAAACGTTGTTATCGGGGTGGACACTGTGTTGCCATGAATTACCCCTTTTCGAATATGTTTGTTATTAACTTTTAACATAATAACTCTCAACGTGCGAAAACAATGTAGGAAAAGCGCCGGAAAAAGGATTTAAACGTTTTGTGTGTATTCGGATGGTTGCTTTTCTCTCTTTAAATATAAATTGCCGGATCGAATTGATAGACGGGTGATACTTCCAAATGTTCATTTCAAGTTGATAAAAGGTTGATTTTAATACGGTTCGTCATCCTTTAAAAAAATATCAAGGTGAAAAGAAATCCTTCAGTGAGACAGTTTCAAAGAGGATGATTTGCATTATTCAAAGAGGAGCGGGACCGCGATGCGCCTAAAACGGTTGCGACTTCTTCCACTATTCACCAGCACACTGTTTCTATCTGTTTTCTAAACACCGGTTTACGCAACCTTATCCACTGTTTATTTCAACGGCCGGAGGCGTTCCACTTCATTTTCTTCTTTTCCAACCGTCCCCGCTGTTGAATAAACAAACGGCCCCCGGCTCGATATACCATTAGGTTTTCTTCCTTTTTTATTATTTCTGTGCCTTTTCAGACTAGGGATGTGCCTTCCCCTCTCGATGAGACAGACATCTATGACGAGTACCGCACTCCGAAATGGTACGAAGGCGGCGGGTGGAATCCAATAAAAATTCGCCCCGCGGGGCTCGCATTCCACCTTGGTGTTTTCCAATGGAAGGGTTACAGAAACATCTCATCACTTTTTCTGACATTTGTTTTTAATGGCCTTATGAACTCGTATCAGCTGCATTATTATTTCATAGGGATGTGCATAGTTTTTTGGGATGGGGGAAGGAAAGCGGAAAAATAAAATGCCAAGGACGACAATGGGAATCGAACCACGACCTCAGGTCCAAGATCCGAGAGTTTATCAGGCTTACACCCTGTAAATGTTAGATCATACATTGTTTAATCGTAATAATCAGGATGATTCATTATTGTCATTTATGACATCAGATATTCATGTTTTTTCAACTATTTATATTTTTCGTCATAGATCTAACCGTAGTTATTGAAGTACAAATTTTTTGAGGACATCAAACAAAGAGGTTAAATTACCTTTCAAAAAACACTTTTTGAAAATTTCAATTTAATTTTTGGTCAAAAAAACACCAATACACTTATTGCCACTTTTTTAATGTGTTTTTACGTTGAATTTTTCTTTTTTGTCTGTGTTGTTTAGTAGTTTAAAGTTGGGTTTTACAACAGTAGCATCGTTGTTTTTTTCTGCTCATTATTTTTTATGTGTAGAGATTAGTGACCGTTTGTGATAGAATTAAAAAAAGAAGTCAAATATCTGGGCATTACACTAGATAAGACACTAACTTTTAAGAAACACATCAGCTCCACTATTACAAAGGCGACAAGAGCCCTGATGGTGTGCAGGAGAATAGCAGGAAGAAACTGGGGATGCAGACCAGAGACCCTGTTATGGATGTACACCGCAATAGTAAGACCTCTACTTACATACGGAGCCATAGCCTGGGCTAATAAAGCGGAACAAGTCACAAAAAGAAAAGAACTCACAAAAATACAGAGACTTGCATGTATCTGCATAACAGGAGCAATGAGAACATGTCCTACGACTAGCATGGAAAAAATATTGGGTCTAATCCCTCTACATCACATGGTAGAAAGGACAGCACAGAAAACCACAATTAATCTCATCAGAGAAAAACCTCCAACAGGAATAAAACTGAAATGGAGAGACAGCAATAAACTGTGGAAAAACTATCCACTACTCATGGCTCCAAGAGATGACATGAATAGGATGTTTGAATTTAATCAAAAATTCCGAACACATCTGGGCATAAAAAAGGAATGGGAAGGAACGGAAATCAACTCCTATAAAAATGGCACCATCCTTTGGTACACAGATGGATCAAAGATACAAGAAGGTACAGGAGCAGGGGTATTTGGACCTGGCATCAAATACTCGGAACCCATGGGAAAACTCACCAGTATCTTTCAAGCAGAGATTCACGCAATAGAAAGATGTGTCCAATTCAACTTAGATAAAGGATACAAAAACAAGAATATAGCTATCATGTCAGATAGCCAAGCAGCTATCAAAGCACTAAGTTCAAACATCATTAGTTCAAAGATGGTGCTGAACTGCAAAACCAAATTAAATTTATTAGGTACGCAGAACAAAGTAAGCCTCTGCTGGGTCCCAGGACACATGGGCGTAGATGGCAATGAGAAAGCGGACACCCTTGCAAAGAAAGGGGCAGCTACACCGCTAATAGGACCTGAACCCTTCTGTGGCATAGGAATTCACACTATCAATGAACATCTCAGACAGAAGGACAAAAAGAAAATAAGGGAACTCTGGAGTACACTTAGTGGACACAAACAATCCAAGAAATTTCTAACCAATTTCGGAAAGAAAGAAATCACGGAATGTGTCAAAGGAAGCAGGAATAGACTGCGAATCCTAACAGGATTCCTAACTGGACACTGTAGACTAAATGGACATCTAAAGAAAATGGGAATAATCCAGGATGGCACATGCAGATTCTGCAAAGAAGCAGAGGAAACACCAACACACCTGCTAACAAACTGCGGAGCGACATTAGCCCGTAGGAGGAAGTGTTTTGGGACGTATAATGTGACCATAGAAGAGCTTCAACCACTGAAACCGGGCCTATTAATCAAATTCCTTGATGAAATAGGACTCACCGATGTGCTTTAGGCACAGAACGGGGGATACAATAGCTCTTGAAGGGCGCAGTATACACACCCTGATATATCATCATCATCATCATCATTAGTGACCGTTAATCGATAATTATTGAGATATCGTGAGATGCGGTCTGGTGTGATGTAGGTTTCAGAAAAACATTTTCTATATCGTGCCAACGTTTCGATCTTCATTGAGATCATCTTCAGAGCTCAAAGTATCTGCCTTCTGTGTACTTCTGTCATGTAAGATGTTGCTGCTTTATCTGTTAAAAATCTCACTGGCACTTTCAACACGATACACTTTGAGCACTGAAGATGATCTCAATAAAGTTCGAAACGTTGGCACGATAAAGAAAATGTTTTTTTGATATCTACACCACACCGGACCGAATCTCACGATATCTCAATAATTATTCTTTATTTTCCATTTTCTTTGTCTTTTCGTTTTTCTTTCTTTTTGGGCGTTTTTATTAAGTTAAAAATGGAATATAAATTTTGCCCAGGTGAACAAGTTGAACGGCTAGATTAACTCCATTCCCAATTTTTCTCACCGTCACCACTTTTTTCCCCAATTACCATAAAATTTCTGCATTTGTGTTCGATGTAATTAAAGAAAAAGGTTTATATGGCAAATAACAAACAGTCAATCTTTCAAAAAAGCTAAATTTAAAATTTGTAAAAAAAATTGTAACCTAATCGGAAAAATCCACGGCAGAGCTTGGCATATTTCTTAACTTCTTCGTTCAATTCGCTTTCTAATTCAGTGTGAATGTATTTATTAGCGTGAGTGGTTAAGCACGAATTGACGGCTCTACCGAAGAATGTCTAGTTCTCAGCATACTCAAAAATTTCGGTTTGTTAGGTTAAGGAATAAGTGTGATAGGACGGTGAAACGCTGGGCAATTAAAATTCGCGGTGTCTTCCCAATTTTAATTGCAAACACGGCATGATAGGTTACTCAGAATGAAGTATTTAATGGCGTATGAATCGTGAATAGCGGTTAGCGAGGCGACCTCCACCTAGCCGACCGCCAGCTATTTATAGGGGTGCGAACTCTGGGTCATTTGTACTCTGAGTCCTGCCAAATATACTTATCTTAAAAATCTTATAATAGGATGAATGTGTACTTTTGTAACGTGTCTTCTAGGAATCTTGCATGTGGAAGATAAGTAAATGAACATAATAATAACAAAACATGGTTCCTCTAGCAACCAAAGGTATATGAAAAGAAAAAAGATGAAAAATGCATAAAAGAATATGTATTTTGGCGATTGAAAAATAATGTGAGAAGACAATAATGCGAGGAACAGACAATGACCATAATAGCCGGGAAAAACAAATAAATAAATGAAATAAAACCTTCTAGTCTAAGGAGTTATGAAATTTGTCAATCTCTGCCGTGAATTTTTCCAATGAGGTTGCAAATTGATTTTGTTACAAATTTTAAATTTATCAATTTTTGAAAGATTTAGTGTTTTTGCATCATACATACTATTTTATTTTATTACCACGTTCCAAAAAGCAGAAATTTTACACTAATTTGGAAAATAGTAGTGACGATGTGAAAAATTTAGAATGGAATTAATCTGGTTATTCAACTTTTTGACTTGGGCAAAATTTTTTTTCCTAACTTTTACAGAAACGCTCAAGAAGAAAGTAAAACAAAAACACATAGGAAAGGGAAAATGAAGAGTGAAGTGAGAAAAGAACAACAATGCAAACGTTTTAAAACCCAACTTTAAACTAAAGCACAAAAAGAAAGAAAAATTCAACTTAAAAAAAAAAAATAAATAAAAGAGAGCCAAATTAGTTTGAATTTTTCAACTTTGTCGAAAGAGTAGCGAATCGTCCTGTATAATTCTTTCCATCTAATTAGGCGTTTCAGACAACTTCACGAGATTTCCAACAATAGGGGGAAAAGGACGAACCAAAAAGTAAAAACAAAGACACGGATTTTTCCCCAGGCTCGGCGTAAGTGGATAAGAAAGCCGGTTTATTGGCTTAAACCGAGTGGAAGCAATGAATCATCGATCTTATTCCGCCGGAGACCGCAGCACTTGAACAATGCGAAGGGTCCGACTTGTAATGCCCGGGGATTAAGCAAGTCTAATCCACCGGAATACGGGCCTCAGGAACGGATTATGAACAGTTGTCAGGGCAACGATACTTTTCGACGGTGTTCCGGATTACGAGTCCAAGACGATATCGGTATGCCGAAACAAAAAGAATCGGTTAAGCATTATTACTATTTGTGTGGTGTTTAGTGATCGATAGTTAATGATTATTTGGAGATCGTGAGACGCGGTCTGGTGTGATGTAGGTTCAGAACGTTTTCTTTATCGTGCCACGTTTCGATCTTTATTGAGATCATCTTCAGAGCCTGGGATTTACAAACATTGTTTACATTTAACAGATACATGTAGGAGGTGAAAAAAAAATAGACCGAGTATCTACACTGCATGCAGATACATCTGTACATGGATACGTCTTATAATGGTTATTTAAACACACTCACGAATTATCAGTGAACGCTTATTTATTAATTTGAGGATCGGTTTTATTTGGAAGCTGGAAGCAACCGCGTCGCGTCGCGCCATAAGCGTCAAACGCATCCCTTCGCGTCATAAGAATCAATCGCGTCGCGACTTTAAAAACATCTGTGCACCAATCTCGCGTAACCATGGCAACACACACACGCACGGGCGTAGAAACAATTTCTGTGTTAAACTTTCGGACTGACCACCAGCCGTAAGACATATCCATGTCAAAAAGTTAATTGGACAATCGGACTACCAATTGTAATGGATTTAGTTATTAACATGGTAAAACAATCGTAAAATGCTCAGAAACAATAATTGTTACACTATTGTCACTATTGTACACTGTTACCGTCCGAACTGGAATGGAATCGACCCCGCACACGAGGGGCGATGATAACGTTCTATTCACCCTCACCCCTCGCCATTCACGCCAATAAATACATGCACACAGATAAAACACAAAGTCATATAACACATAAGATGTACTATATACAATGGAGAACCCCAATTTCCCCTAGAAAGCGGAACAGGGGACTCAGAAACTCGCTACTGTGTTCGAGGACTCTTCTTAAATCCGGCGGCATGCCTGCACGTTCTCTGTAAGGAGCCAAGGCACGACACACCTCTATTATATGGGACACATCGAGCAACCTTTCTCTTCACAAGGGGCACCTGCGCGGGCTTTGGCCGAAGAGCAGGTGCCCATGTGTCAACCGAGTATGGCCAATCCTCAGTCGGGTGAAGACGATCCCTTGTCTCCTGCTCAGATTCTCTGAGGGCCATCTCTCGGTCGTGCTCTTGCCTCGCAAGAGCCTCTCCGACGATCCCGCCCACTGACGCCGCCATCTTTTTTTTTATCATATATTTAACTGCGTGCTTAGCGTCAGGGGGCCTGATCGTGATGGTCCGATCTGGAGAGTGGGACGTACCGGCTTTCGCCTCCTCGTCCGCGCGCTCGTCCCTGGTCTCCTTTCATAACGAATAAATCAAGTTTATAAAATATAAAAAGTTACTCTAGTTTAATTGCACTGGTAAATCACAGGTAACATTATCTAGCTAGGTAGCTAATCCAAAGTATAAAGCTAGATATTTAAGAGTATCATTAAACTAATGAAAACATAAAAAAATTCGTGATTATTATTTTATAGCCTAGTTCCAAGTTTTTACCTTTTATGGAGAAAAATTGTACAGAGTACCGAGTACGTCAAATACGACCCTGTAAATCCTGGCATTTTATTTTAAAGTGTGCTGTACGCTAAAAACAATGCATTCGAATTTTAAATTAGTCAAAAAATGACCAAGCTATTAGGGGAAGGAATTAAATAGGGGAAGAAAATTTGAAGAAAAAAATTTCATTTGGTTTGGTATTTATTAATCTCATTTTATGCACAAACTACCTGCCTTACGTAAAGATGCAAAAATTTGTCCTTTTTAGTCTTTCTTTGCCGGTGCCCAGAACCAGGGGAGATGGAACGACAAGCATTTTCTATTCTTTACAGGGGTTCTTCAACTGAGGTTGCTGGGTTATGTTGAGGCAGTCAGTTTTCTCCAAAAAAAACGAATAATTTGGCACTAGACTAAAAAATAATAATAAAATAACAAGCATTTTTTTTTTATAGAGTCACTGTTTCAAGAGAAATTCAGCCCCACGATCAACAACGTTTAAAAAGGACACCCTGTATCTTTAGTTTTTATATTCTCTCTTTGACTAAAACTTTGGTTTGTATATTTTATTTATTTTCTGAAATTTTAACAATTATCTTCTATCTAAACTGAACATATGTAACATTCAGATTTAAATGAACCGCCATGCCCCTCCACACGCTCTAATAGTGCAAGGAGTAGGGGGTCAAGAAAGGGCTATATTTTTTTAAGTTCTAATTCAATTCCCTTTCTGGCTTCCGCGGATAAA
>CM077107.1:2440067-2466134 GCA_039619505.1 Cimex hemipterus | reverse complement strand
AGAGAGAGAGAGAGAGAGAGAGAGAGAGAGAGAGAGAGAGAGAGAGTTTTGATAAACAGAACCCACAAATATGCAAGTGTAGTTATTGCCGTTATAGTGAGTGATCAGTCGAAATAACGAAAAGTAGTAGGGCCATCCCAGAAAAAAGTTTAAAGTTGATGGTTATAAATTATCGATTGCCTGAACACGATTAATACGTGATCTACACTGATTTACTTAATCTTTTTAATTAAGATTAATTAATCTTTTGGACCACCCAGCAAGCTTGATTCGCAATAATTGAAATAAAAATTTCGTATTCCAAATAAATTTTAATTAGTAAACTCGAAGAAAGAAAATCCATTGCAAACTCAAAGTAATCAATAATAACCCAGTAACATAAATCGTCATATATTTATGCCACGATGAAAACGAAATTTATAAATTTAGGTTTTAAAATCATTCAAATAAAATATTTGAATTTTTATACAATAAAATTAAATATGATTTATTATTGCACTCTAAAAGCCTGTTTTGCAATTGTTTTTTCGATAAACAGATTTTTTTGAAAATTAAAATCTTTATAAAGATTTTTTTTTTGCTGTTGCTTACAAAATGGTTTTCTTGTTTTAAGGAGTAACATCAAAGTCTTTATACAGGTTCACTAACGACGAAATAAAGGAAGAAAAACTGTCTGTAGTAAATCAAGATTGTATTGTTCATGTTTATCGTTTTACTCGTGGGACACAACGGCCGCATTGTTTGAAAAGCGGCTCATGAGTTTCACATGGGCCACGGCTATTTCTCGCGAAACTCGCTGAGTGGAACGTTTTCTGCCTCTTGGCCGGGCTAATAAACAAAATAAACCGATTTCAAAAATATTGCCCAACGTGTCAATTGCCTGTGAAAAGGAGTCTTATTGTCCCATGTCGTCTGTTTCTGACCTCGTGGAGAATAGGTTAGCAAACTGGAATTAAACGCGGAAGGCTTACGGCAATGCCGTCAACATGAGTTTTGCCATTGTCTATGGCGAATATCAATGAGCAATAAATAAGTGCGGAAACATTCTATGTAAGGCAGGTGTCCGATTGTATTTAAACAAACCAACTGACCACCATTGTATCAGAGATTATCGGTTATTGTTTCAACGCGTGCAGATCGACGATTGTATGGTAGACGCTTAAAGTCTTAAATACAGAAAACACACTCTCCAAGTAAGAAAGAAATTCTTCTAACGGGTCCGAAAAAATTCTAATTATCACGGGAGACATGATAAGCACACCTTCACACATGGAAAAACAAGTTAATGTTCACATAAGCTCCTACAAGGACAGGCTTTACAATCCTCATCGTCGCCCTCTAACAACTGAAACTAGAAAGAAGCTTAGAAATCTACAAGGCATACCATGCACCAAATGAGAAGAAAGTCTCGCTAACTCTATCTGCTATTTATGTGACAAGAGTAATGCCAATTTTTCTGCACACATGACCCCTGTGCTAATGAGACACAAAGCTTGATGTTGACATCATCTGAGGTTAGATCATGGAGAGCCTGCTTACAGTAAAGAAATTGACTCTTATAAAAAGAAGTAACGGAACAAGGCAAAGACTTCAAGGTGGAACAACCCCACAGAAGACTTCGCCAATCTGCCTTGTCTAAGCTTACGGCACACTCGCTGTAACAAAACCCGATAAAACTTAGTATTGCAGTAGGTCTGTACATTGGACATCGTAGACAGTTGGCATATTGAAATATTGGATATGGTTAAAATATAATCTATGTCGGTTCTGCCTTGAAAATGACGAAACCCAAAAATTATATAAACAGACAGCGAGAACAAACGGAGACTTTGTTCAGAAGTGTGAACAATCATCAGACAATCTTGCCTAAGCTTACAAAAGACCTGCTGCAAGAAGGCAGGAAAAACTTGATTATCACAGGTCTGTAGACCGGATCCTACCGACTGAAGAGTCATATGAAAATGAAGAAACCGTAGTAGATGTATAAAAAGGCAGCTAGAACAAATGGACCATGTTGGTCAAAAGGGTGGACCCCAGGACAACAATAATCACCTTGGCCTTGCCTATTGTTAAAACAGATTACTGTAACAAAACTGAAAAGAAATTTCAATTTATCACAGGTCTGTTGTATGACATTGCTTTCTTAATAGGCACATGAAAATATTATGTGAATTACACAAACGTATATTGGCTGTTGATCTACGAGTCAGTTGATACGTTAAACCGGCACTGGGTGCAGTCACTAACATGTTTTAATATTAAACCCGACAGTGTAGAGGTATCAAAAAGTTCGTATCTATATCAAGTTGTATACGTAAGTGGGCGGACACAACAGTTCCAATGGACGCAGTGCCAAAGTACCCTTAGCCACCGCATCAAATTTATATCTACAGATTGCCAGGCCGAATAAAAACACAGCAAAAACATACGGGCCAGAATGGTCAGACGCGCATGACCATATAGAAATGACGGCTCGGAAAGATGGAGCTATATATAAGCAGGAAGCAATACAATTACTCTTTCCATTTTCAGAGAATTTTTGTGGGTTGAACAAACGGCTATTCCCCCGAACAAAACATTTTTAATTATACACATTTACAAAATATTGTATGTAAATATACTTATAAAAAATTATATTTTATTATTTTTGCTGGCACACTTAGCTTTTGACAAATTATAAATTTGAATCTCTGAGTATGTTTGAATATAGGTAGTTCAAAGTGGTATTCGGGCTGATAAACTAAAAGATCCTTGGCACTAGAATCGTGGCTTATAGTAAAGGCATGCATAGAACTTTGCATAGCAATAATCGTTAATTTAAATTTTCCAATATAAAGCAGATAAATAGAGTTTGACCATAAAACATTTATAACATATTTAAAATAAAATCACAACGGTCACTTCTGACTCAATTTTTTACAGCGTGATTGCATTTTAATACCATTAGTAAAGAGAAGCTCTAAAGCCACCTCGTTTTATGGCCCTGCTGTCATTTCTGCAAACTGACAAATTAATAAGTCACTTTCGATCTGGATTTTGTAATATTAAATCCGTTATTATAAAATTTAGTGTTTTGTTGTTAATTTTTTTATTGGATGAAGCCGAATTAACATAAACTGGGGCCTGAGATTTCTCATCGTTACCTCACTAAACTTCGCCGCTGCGATAACCGATATGCTGGCGGTGAGAACGAAAGCAGTCAGCTTTTCTATAATGAAACAACTTGCAATTTCGTAATAAAAAGGTTCCAAGAAAAAAAATCGTTTTTCACTCTAGCTTGCCATTTTCGCTGGCACTTATCATATTAAACCAAATCACAATGCTGTAATATTGTCGAGACATTGTTTTATCGAATTGCCTGCAATAGATTATTTTGTACCCTTCACTGTAAAATATGTTAATCAGAGATCTGGTTTGGAAATTTTAAAGGAGAGGTGGACGAATTTGGATGGAGATATGTATTACAATAATACTTAGTTTTTTAGGATATTATAAATTATAAATAATATGGTTGGTTAGCTGAGGAGTAGTTCAACATATCTCTTATTTAAATTACGAATTTACTTAGATGAAAGTTGGTTGCTGGCTGGGGGGACACACACAAATTTTTTAAGAAATTTTGTTTTCCTTCAGGAGCTTAACCTCTACTAGGTTAGAAGAGGTTTTCACCTGATGTTGTTTAAAACTGTAACGTCATAGAAGTAATGAAAATGATGAAGATGGAGTGAGTACATAGATTCAGTTTTTGTAACTACTTTCAAACAACTTTTTTTTTTCATTTCCATTTTGGTTGCAATAAAATAAAGCTTTTGTTGGCAATAGGATAGAAACGTTTATGAGTGACTGTTTCGAGGCAGAGCTTTAAACCGCCCGGAAGCGATATATCCAACCTAAGATTGAGGGGGGGTTAGGGGGACCTTAGCCGTTAAAACGCCCTAAAGAATTAATAATCGTTAAATTCAATAATTTCGTGGTCCACTTGACCAATTAATTAAGGTTGTTAGTTGAGATAAATAAGTCAATGGCACGAGCGGGATTCGATCTTCGGCTTGATACGTCGTTGCTCTACCACTTGGGGGAAGGGATCGAAGTCACGAAATCTCATTTTGCTTACAGCAGAGCTGAAGGTCGTCGGTTCGAATCCCGCTCGTGACCCTAATTTTTCATCTCAACCCAAAACCTTAGACAAAAAAAAATTAATTGGAATACTTACAATGGCCACTAAGGAAATAGCGATTAATTTAATACAAATTACAATTGTATTACAATACAAGTTGAACGTTAGATTTTTTAATGATAAAAGTTGCTGAAACTGGCGTCCTTGAAAAACATCCTGTCGATCTGGTCAGCTTCATTGTTGGCTCATCTCTTCACACGATTTCCGAATCCTTGCAATCACGTGTTTTCTGTCCTCAATGAGTACTCTGCACACTTCCGACTTAAGCCTACACCTCAAATGAAAATCGGGGCGTCGGGCTGTCTAACACAGAGATCTCCCTCGCCCAGGATAATTGACGCCTACTTGGTTAAAAAATAATTATTATTGGACTACTGAAACAATGAATTAAAATAGCCTTAGTTAACGTTGAACGTTTTGTTGGTATATTAATTTGAAACTGACAGCTACTTAGATAATGGACCTCATCGGAACTGCAAAGTAGAGGTGTGGTCCTGATTCGTTCTACGGTAGGGAAAATGCGGAAAGAGCTGAGGATGAGGAGAACAGTGAACTGGGACTAATTTTCTAATGGTGCCTCTCTAATTGGCGGTCGTCCGCCTGTGAGCAATGTTCAGAGAAAGTCAACAGCCCTCATTGCCACAATCTTGTCGTCACTCCTGCCCAGTTGAATGGAGAATATTTCCGGCATAAACGCTTATGTGGAATGGTTAAAATAATTTATTGCGCCTGTGCGGAAGAATAAACAGGCAGTAAACAACAGGGGGAGAGAGAGAGATTTGAATAGGTGCCAAGCTTGAAGAAAATCCCGTGAAGTTTAGTGTGTTTTAAGTTGTTTCAGAGAGTTTGATTGGCGATTTGCGCCGAAAGTAAAAGAAAAACAATCCGTTTATTTGAAAACTAAAGACAGACGGTTATCTATATCATAGTGAATTCGAATGCTTAGCATTTGGACATAAAGCTTGGTGGCTTTGCCGATCGTTCCTGACCTTGCCCTATTAATCTTTAACGTAGCTACAGAAGCAATGAAAAACAGAAACTTCTTTCTAAAATATTTTCCTTTGCATATTTTTCGACCAAGTAAAAAAGCGAACTGGAAAATAGAAATCAAAGTTCACCAATTAGCGCGCAATAAATTGTTTATTTTCCTTTTCAATTGATCATCGTTGGCTTTTTTTTATTATTTTTATTTTAAAAAAATTTTTGACGCGACGCATCTTAGACTATCGGTAGAAATAAAGTAATCTCTTATAAATATCTTTATAAATTTCTTACAACAAGCTTCTGTTTTAAAGATTTTACTTTATTATTCGCATTTACTCGCAAAATAATCTTCCGTCTCTTAAAACTTCAGTTTATAAGTAATCCAACAGCCAAAAGTATCGAATCGCCCCAAAATACCCAAGTTTCTATGAATAGTACAATATATCTTGCTGGAATAAAATTCTACCACAAGAAGCTATCTTCTTTAGTACGTTAAAACTTTTGATCAACCAGTATCCAAATATATTGAAACATTACTACACTCATGTTTTAGGGAATGGATTATCAATTATTGAATAAATTTCTATTTGAGGTAATTACCTCTTCCTGTCTCCTAAAATTTCTTTCCATAAATAAACCAGGACCCAAATTGATGAAGACGCTATTATATTCAAGTTCACGTTAACAGATTATCTTACTTGAAATAAATCTGTATCTTACGAACATTTCTTCTTCTCTATCATAACTTTTCTGTCCCTTATCCAGAATCCAGCACGGAAAAGTATCGAGACCTACTGTATTCAATTTCCTGAAATGTATTAGCTTGTAAGGAATAAATTTATGTACAGCACCCAAAGGGTTCGCTATCATGTAGGTTATTACCTGGCATGGAATCAATTGTCATATCCTAAGTGGTAAATTTTACTTTGAACATTACATTAGTATGATAAAATCAGAATTTTTGGATTTAGTTGAGACCGATCAAAATAAAGAATGAACTATACGTGCGTGTGACGACAGCTTTTAATTATACACAAATTGTTTACCGAACACAAAGAATATTCATAGATTTACTTCGATTATCAGTAGTATATTTTCAAAACTCAAACGGTAATGAATGATAAATGAACAAAACCACTATGACAATCGTTAATTTGGCGTATAAAATCCTGGTTACACTCCAAGAAATTTCGGTATTAAAAAATAGGCCTTTGCTTTAACGGCCTTTTGATTTTTACATAATCTCAACAAAGAGGAAAAGGTGTAGACGTTTATGCTTGTGACTTCGGAAAAATGAAAAGTCGTAGCCGCGTGTAACGAAGCCGGCCTCTAATTTTGCATGGTTTGACGTCCAGTTTTATTTGCGGTTGACGAATTTTAAATATTAATAGTTAATTTTTTTAAATTTATTTTATTTATTGTTATCTGTACATAGTATACATTGAGCAAATAGTTGAACCAAATAGATCTGCCAGACCAGGAGGCAGTGGGGAGAGAAACCAACTTTCTTTAATTGGGGGTGGGGGTAGAAGTTATTTCGGTGGGTTAGATTGTTAGATGGTCACGAGGCCATCGTCGTTTTAAACGGCGTGGAGGATTGTAAGGGTGAGATGTTGAGTAAAGAGTTAGGGCTAGTGGGTTAGGATGGAGGGCGAGTTTAGAGTGAAAAGTGAAGAAGCGTGCTTGGATAAGATCTTTTACGAAAGGGATTTTAAGGTCTTTATGGATTGTTTCATTTGTGACGTAGAAGGGAGCATTGAGGATACGGCGAAGAACTTTAGATTGAAAGGACTGAATTCGTTGAATATTTGATGATTTAGCCGAGCCCGTAGGTCCAAATAGGTGTGATGAGTGTTTTGTAAATGGTTAGTTTGTTATGTATGCTTAGTTTTGATTTTGATCCAAGAAGGTGTCTGAGTAGTCCATATCTTTTGTTAAGTTCTTGCCGTTTTAATCGTGTATGTGGGTTCCAAGTAAGTCTACTATCTAAGTAAAACCCAAGGTAGCGGACTTGGTTCGATGGTGGTATTATTTTGTTGTAAATGTGCACTGGTGGACAGGTTTGTCGTTTGAGTGTAAATGTAACGTGTTGGCTTTTTTGTTCGTTTAACCTGATCCGCCATAGATTGAACCAGTTGGTAATAAGGTTCAGGTGTTGTTGGGGTGCTTCTGTTGCTAGGATAGGATTGGAGTGTGTTGATAAGATTGCGGTGTCGTCCGCGTAGGTTGTGATTTGTGTGTTTGGATGAGTAGGTATGTCAGCAGTATAGATGGTGTAGAGTATTGGGCCTAGGATACGACCTTGTGGAACGCCAGCTTTGATTGGTGCGATAGGTGAAAACTCGGTGCCGATTCTAATTTTAAACCAACGATCTGAGAGGAAGGATTTCAAGATTAGGTAGTAGGAATGAGGGAGGATACATTTTAACTTATAGAGGAGGCCGGGGTGCCATACGCGGTCAAATGCTTCCGTAACATCCAAAAATACGGCTGAGCAGTATTGTTTGTTTTCTAGAGCCGAGGAAATCGTGTCGACTACTCTGAAGCACTGCTGAATAGTGGAATGGAGAGGTCGAAACCCAAATTGATGGTTAGGAATTACGTTTTTAGAGTCAAATATAGGAATTAGTCTTTTAAGGAGGATACGTTCAAAGATTTTGGATAAAATAGGAAGGAGGCTTATTGGTCTATAAGAGGATGGGGCACTGGGGGATTTGTGTGGTTTTGGAATTGGAGTTATTGAAGATAGTTTCCACTGGATAGGGAAATAAGTTGTGCGAAATATTGCATTGTAAATAGAGGTAATATACACTATTGCTTTTTTGGGTAGATTTTGGAGGATTTTAGGGGTAATTAGATCATGGCCTGGGGATTTTCTTTCGGAAAGGTGGAGAATCTGGTACATGACATCTGCGGGGTGGATGGGCTTAGGAGGTAAAGCGAGAGGGAGAGGAGAGTTGATATAATTTGATTGTGAAGTGACATTCATATCGGGATGGGGAATAAAACCTGTGGAAAAGTGATCGGAAAGTAGCTGACGTTAATCGTGGCCCAGGTTCCGTTTGGATTTCTAATTGGGGAAGGCACTTGGTAGTGTTTTGTAACCTTCCTGGTAGCTAGCCAAAGGGAGTTGTCTTGTGTGGATAAGGATTCAAGATATCACTGGAACTGGGATGAACGGTATTTGGATAATTCGAGTTTCAAAACATAAGTGAGACGGTTAAATGTTACTTTATCAAAGGAGTAACGATGGCGTTGCCATCGCAACCTTGTTCTTTGTTTGGAGGTTATAAGTTTACGGATATATTCGGGAAGATGGGAATTTGGGAACGACTTTTGATGGCGTGGAGGGGAGGAAGATAAATGAGCGGCGTGTTGGATTTTACTTGTGAGAATACTGACAGCTTGTTCTATTTGATTACCAGTTTTAAGAGGAATGTTTAGGTTTAAGGTATTATTGAGGATGTGTTGAAATAGTTCCCAGTTTACGGGGTTGTTGGTTAAAGAAGGTCTGGAAGGTGTATGAATGGGAGTTGTGTCGAGAGTGAGAAGCACAGGAGAGTGGTCTGAGGACAGTTCGTTTAAAGAACGGATGGAGGGAAAGAAGGAAACTGTTCCAGATGTAACGAAAAAATCTAACAAGTCGGGACTGCGGTTTTGATCAGAGGGCCAGTAGGTGGGTTGATCCGGAAATAGGTAAGTGTAATTGAGAGGGGCGAGAACGTTGTGTAGGAGTCGACCACGTGAATTTGTGGTTCTGCTACCCCAGGCTGGATGTTTGGCGTTAAAGTCGCCCCCCGCGATAAAACGAGAACCTAATTGTCGAAAAATAGAATTAAATTGGTGGTAGTATGTGGGGATTGAGGGAGTACAGTACAGTGCTGACAAAATAATCGGGAACTGAGGAAGGGAAATAGAAATCGAGGTATGTTGATAGGAGTCGATGCTTTCAGAGAGATGAAGGTGATGGGAAATAGTGTTTCTGATTATGATTGCCGTGCCACCTTGGGCTCTTTGTCCTGGGTGAGAAGTTTTGTAAGTTGTGTATCCATTTATGTGAAAGTATTGTGTTTCTGTAAGGTGTGTTTCTGTTAGTAGTAATACGTCAATATTTCTGTCGTTTATTAATGTTTCTAGTTCAAGTTTGTGTTTTAGTAATCCATTTGAATTCCAGAGAAGAACTGTGAGGGTCCTCGGAGGGATCATCGGGAAAGTTTAGGAAGTAATTCGGATACGAGGGTTGTAAGAAGGGATATGAGTGGTGTAATTAAGGATTTAAACTCGTTTAAGAAGGAAGTGAGGTGGGTCGTGATGTTGTCAGTGGAAGTTGGGATAGGAGTGGGGGTAGGAATGGTTGGTCTGACAGATCTACCTGCCACTTTGGCGTAGCTGAGCTGCTGATTGGTTGACCAATGTGGTTCGCTGATAACTGGTGGTCTTCCTGTCGAAGGCTGTAGTTGAGGTCTGGTGGCATCCGCTGTTGGTGCATTGCTTGGTTCGGTTGTCATTTTCCTACCTAGATACTGCCTGCGGAGTTCTGGTTGGTGGAGCAGGAATGGCTGAGTGATCTTTGTTCTGCCTATGCATTTGTATATACTGCAATTCCTTGTGAGTGGCACATCCTCGGTAGTTGGCGGGGTGTGCACCGCCACATAAAGCACAAGTGGCGGGTAAAGTCGGTGGTTTGACGCAGTCGGAAGAAAGGTGAGGTCCTGCACACTTGACGCATTTAGGATTGTGGTAGCAATATGCCCTGGTATGGCCATACTTTTGACATTTAGTGCATTGTGGGATGTTGTTTCTTTGCCTGGGTTCTTCTACAGTTATTTTAGTGTAAATTAGATATTGTAGTTTGAAAATATCCGTGTTATTTTTATTCTGTACTAAATCTACGAAGAACAGAGGTAAGGCAGTCCGAGTGATGGGGTGCTGTACTTGGTGTACCCTTTTGACACCAAATCCTAGTTTCGAAATTTCGGATTTTATTTCGTCGGTTGGCGTTGTGGGATGTAATCCCCGTATGACGATTCTGAAACATTTATCTTCTTTTAATTGGAAACAATGAAAGTCGTATTGTTTCTCATTTAGGTATTTTACAGTTCTTCTGTAACTGTCGCTGTCATGAGTTTGTAATAGCACGTCATTGGCACGAGTGCGGCAATGGAATGTATTAGTTCCAATGATTCTTGTGATGTTACTGCAAAATTCTGTAAGTAAATTTTCTAAGTTATTTAAGATTATTGGAGGTGATTTAACGGATTGAGCATTTTCTTGAGCGGCATCGTTTATTTGATAGGGTTTGGCGACGTTTACATCGTTATCTATCTTCGTGGTGTTCTTTTTTTAATCTTATTTTTTGGTGATAGTGATTGACTTTGGTTGGGTTTTTTGTACGTTCGTTTACGGAGGGTGACTTGTTTAAATTGCGAGGCTGTGTCAGAAGTGTCTGTTTCAAAGGCTGTGTCATAGCAATTCGGTGCTGAAGTTTGAGAAGACTGTTGTGTAGTAGGATTTTTTTGGCGAGCGATTGGTCCATCGCTGACCGGTGTTTAATTAAGAAAGAATTATAGGGTTTTCCCCCTTAAATTATAGTCACTTACTTTTTGTTGTTGAATCGTTGCTAGGATACCGGCCCAGATTTTTTTTCTCTTTCTTGTTAGCTTAACAATATACACTATTTACACTAAGAAAGGAAAAAAAAATAGGTTCATCACTAGGGAAAATATTAACAACTATATGTTCCAGAATGACACTATTAAAAAATAAATTGAAAAAAACTTATTAAAATAACTGAAAATGTTATTTAAACACAGAGCACAGAAAAGAGATGTTGACTGGCCAGCTGTTAGCTTGGAATACAAATAAAAAGAAAAACGTTCAAATTTCATTAACTTCATTTATTTTTATTTACAACTGTACATGTATTATGTACAACAAGCAGGTTGGAGCCAATTTAGTATTGTGGCATTGCGGGCATTATAGAGAAAGCTGCCAATTGATGCTCTGGATTAATAAAATGATATCCATCATTTAAGAGGTATCCATTTTCTTTTCAGTCGCTTATGAGCTATTTGTGGGGAATAGAGTAGTATTGTGTGTTAGTGTGGTTTTGTAATTTACTATGAAAACGCTTCAAAAATGTTTTGATGGATGAAGAACCGATAGCATGTGAATATTTCTATGAAGTGTGTTATTGTTAAAAAGGGGCAGGAACAATTAACATTTTGGCTTGAAAACTGTAATCATTGAATATGGGCTGACCCATAAGCATGGCCATCCGTACATCCATATAGATTTGAGTTTGACGTATATCGAAAATTAGGGTTTTAATGGTATCTTCCATTGCTGGTTGAGTAAGTAATGAAGCATTTTAAGTCGTTGTTGAGTGTCGGTTTTTAATCGAATCTCTGGTTTCCAAGTTTCTCTTCTATCAAGTGCAAGTCCTAAATAGTTAACTTTGTCGAATTGGCGAACAGGTCTACTGTAAGTATGCTAGGACAGGGGAGTGTGAAGGTGGTATGTTGTGACTTGAGAGCTTAAACTTTATGTTCCAAAGATTGCTCCATTTTTCAATTGTTGATATATGGTTTCACTGTTCCACGTTCAATTTAAAAAATAATTTAAAAGAAATGAAAAATTATTTTACATTTAGTTTCACATGTATTTTTACAATTCTATATTATCTTGAGAAGGGCAAAAAACCGCCAAAACACGTTAACATGATCCAACAGCCACTCGCATTTCTTTAGGATTTTGTTAATCTTCCGATTCCTGAGCCCAACAATTGTTTACTGGTTATTACACTCTTAATTTGAACGGTTTTTTTAGAGATTAACCCCTTATAATTGATTATTATAAAACAAACAAACAGTAGAAGTATTGAAAAGGTAACAACAATCCATACTGAAAATTTGCACAATTCTTAACATTCCTTCCGAGCAAAACTGTCAGATTTTGGGATATGTTTTTGAAGTTAGCGAGATGATGAATGAATGCTCCGCCGTTTCCATTCAATTTGGTCCGTCTATCTTTTTTCGTTTCGGTCTGTCCGATGTGTTTCGTTTTTTCACCAGCTCGATGTGTGGTGTTTTGATTATTCAAGTCTCTGTGGGAGTGTGACGTCTTTTACGAATTTTAGTTTGGTGTTTTTTAGTATTTCCCAGTCATTGTGATAGTCCGTCCATTTCTTTTTTTATTTTATATAAAGTTTTAAATGATTGGTTGTGTTTGTTTAATTCTAGATTTACTGTGATGTCCCTTAATCCACAAACAATTATTTTATTTATTCATTCTGCCAGGCCAATGTAATTTTTTGTCTAGGGGCAGTCTTGTCGATATTTTGTTTCATAATTAATAATTGTACTGATTTGTCTTCAGCGCAGTTTTTATACCTAAATTGTTAAGTAGATACTTCAGATTGTTAGACCAGTTTGAAGTAGGTGGAGTGATAACCTTCCTTGGTGTCCCTTGGTCTCTTTTGATATATTTGGTCCACCTAACCTCGCTTTGGTACATCACTGTTTCGACTTTTTATCATCTTTATTAGTCAGTCATATTATGTGTTTTTCGTTAATAGAATTTTTTTATACTCGCCAATGTTGACTTAGCCTGTAGACCACTTTGATACATTAAATTGTTGATTTGAATTGTGTATTGTGTTGTGAGTGTTTATAAATTTTCAAGTATATTTGTTGTCAATTTTTATATAATTTCAAGATTTTTGTGTGTTGTGTTAGGTGTTTCCCTGTCAGACATAATCATATATTATGTTCTTCGTATGTGTTTTTTTATTTCTTTCGATGTGTCTAGTGCCTTTGTCTTGTTTACCCTCTTCTCATAATCAATGCTTTTCTAATGTTTTTTGTTTTTAGTGCAGTTGTACACCTAATTTACTAAGTTAGTTTTTATTAGTTTATTAACATGGTGGGATTTTCTTGTGTTGTATTACTGAGTAACTTGATTGGTTATTTTCGAAAAATTTGGTCCCCTTCTTGACAAATGTGTTTTACTTTTTTCAGTTTTATAGGCTATTTATTGTGGGTTTTATTTATTAGGTCTCTGTATGTCTGTCGGTATTGCCTATGCTTTGATAAATTAAATTGTTGACGTTGATTATTGTGTTACGTTTCTTGATCTAAGTTTTCATGAACATTTTTTCTCTCTTTTGAAATAATTTCCATAATTTTTCTACGTCTATGATTCGTTACCGATTTTGCACACTCTATGGTGAATTCTTTTCTAAACACATTCTCTTATTTGTCAAACTGCAATGTTTGCTAATGTCCTATATGTCAATGGCATTTTCAATATTAAGTAAGGCCCCGTGACGCTAAAGCACGTAGTTAAAAAAATGATAAAAAAAGATGGCAGCATCAGTGGGCGGGATCGTCGGAGAGGCTCTTGCGAGTCACGAACACGACTGGTCGATGGCCCTCAAAGAATCTGAGCAGGAGACAAGGGATTGTCCTCACCCGACTGAGGATTGTCCATACTCGGCTGACACATGGGCACCTGCTCTTGGGCCAAAGCCCGCGCAGGTGCCCCTTTTTCAGAGAAAGGTTGCTCGATGTGTCCCACATAATAGGGGCGTGCCTTGCCTTGGCTCCTTACAGAGAGCGTGCAGGCATGCCGCCGGATTTAAGAAGAGTCCTCGAGCACAGTAGCGAATTTCTGAGTCCCTTGTTCCTCTTTCTAGGAGAACTTAGGGTTTTTCATTGTATATAGTATATCTATGTGTCTTTGTGTTTTGTCTGTGTGCATGTATTTATTGGCGTGAAAGGCGAGGGGTGAGGTTGAATAGAACGTCACCATCGCCCCTCGAACGATGGAAGTGAGTGAGTGTATGTGCGGGGTCAATGGCGGAATATTAATAAAAGTACCTCATCGACCCCAAACTAGCTTAATTTAATTGTAGGTCGGTGGAGGAATATCAAGTACTCCACCGACCAAACGGAATGAGTGTACTGTATGAATGTATTTACGTGTATGAACGTATTTATTTGTATGTACGATGTGTCTGAACGGTTTAGAAGATAGACTAAGTGTGGGGCTGAAATGACCAAGATGTCGGAAGCCCCAGCAAAAATAAAAAAAATAAAAAAATGTTAAGTAAGAAATATCTAGTCACATAGTCTTTCCTACATTCATCTCTAGATATTTTTAGGGATCCGTTTCAACATAGGCACGGCATAAATAGACAAGTGCAAAATATAAAGGACATCGTCGTAAATTTCGTCTTTCCTGATCAATATTAATACCACGCGAGCCGACAGGCAAGGTTCAGTCGAGGTTGGACGTCGCTGCACCAACGGGACCCCACGGACCGCGGAAGTCTTCTGCAAGCCGGTGCAGCCGAAGGATCGTCTTTTGGCAGGGACGAAAAGTGACCAGAAGGAGAGGGAGGGACCTTGGTACGAGGACGCTACTTGTACCCGCCGCGGTGGTGGGAATTGAGTGAAAGTAACCGACAGTCGGAGAACAGTTCGCTATGGATTCGCAAACCGTCATCATCATCTTCATCACGTTTCTTATCTTAAGACCGACAAGTAAGTGTTTTTTTCATATCAAGTTTATTGTCTAACTCAGAATAAGACTTCCAATCACTTGAGAGTCCACACTAGCACTGAAAAGCTCCATGGCGTTCCTTCTAAAGCATAATAAATATTTAAAAAAGATAGCAATACTATGATTACAGTAATATTTCCATAAAAATATTTATTTAAAAAAAACGTAAAATTTGTTTCTATTGTGAGTAACAAATTATATGATAGTTTAATACTACACGTTTTAATTTCACATGCAATATTATCTTCTACACATTAAATCATTAGCACGTCATAAATTTTCAAAACATTGCACTAATGATTTTTGTTTTTCTATTGAAGACATCTCCGAACCCAAAATTATTGACTTTTTTTGGCGCGGAATACTGATTTTCGGCTGAAGATGAAAATTTTTACATTATTGGCTATTGATATTTTATTTATTCTATTGTTTAATTCCTTAGTGTGAATATTTCATTGTTCGTATTTATGAACTCCAAAGATACTAATTGTTCTACATGTTTGAAATTTATTTTATTAACCATAAAACCTACACAAATATATCTCTAGTCAACTTTAAAATTTTGTGATTGGGATTTTTCAAAAAATCTAATAAAAACGGTCGTTATTTGTTATTCAACTTTTTTGAAATAATCGCAATAGCAGGACGCTTCCGATGTTGGTTCAACAATTTAAACGATTTTTTTTTGGCATTAGTACTCAAAATATTCTATGCATATGTCCAAGCGTTCTTGCCAATAGAACCTAGAAACCAAAAAACAAATATTTTAAAGATTACAAACAATTTTGTTAAAATATGCTTTTCTGCCTTTGTTGTGCTTGAATTTCAAGGTTGTAATGCATTAGTTAATTTTTAAGTGGGTTGCACGATCCTTTTTGGACTCGTTTTACTGACCTTTAAAATTTTTAGCTAAGATTATTTATAGCAAAAATAGAGACTTATTGGAGCTGGATCACATTTTTACGAATTTACAAAAACGAAAAGACACTTCCTGTAAAATAGGCCAAAACAGTAACGTGATAAAGAAATAAATAAATCGGTCTGGCTATATGAATGTATTAAATTCCTTAACTGCAAAATTTCGTAGCAAACAAAAGTAGATATTTTTGGGGCGTTTTTTACCTATGATGTCGTGTGTTCACTTAAAAGTCCGTACCTCCATTGGGTTTTATTCAATGGTCACGATATTACAAAAAAGTTGGAAAACTTTTTTGAACCAATATTAACAACCTTTAGTTCTTCTGTTCTTGTAAGTGTGTTTAGGAAAAGTGAACAAAACCTCTTCCCTGGTTCTAATTTATTACAGAAGAAAATTTGGAAAATTACATGTAGGTTGTAAAACTCGTTTCAAAGCTATCACATTTTTGTGATTTTCGGAATGAAATCGCGGCATTTGAAAGCAAAAAATTTGTATTCAGTTTTTTTGGTATTGCTAAAAACAACTTTCAACTTTATTTTTAGTGCAAAACATATTTCAACCTACTTTGTTAGTTACTAGATAACAAAATAATTAGGTTCTACTGTATTGTGGTTGATATGTCAAATTTGCTCATTCGCTTCTATTACTATCGTTTGTTTGCAAAGTTATTTGAACAATTTTTTTTAGCAAATAACAAATATGATATAGGTTTTATATAGGTTCTACCCCAAAATTTCTAAATACAATTTGTTTGAAAAATAAAAATATTATTGAATAGTTCGCCCTCAGAAACTTTGATAGGTTTTCCTGATTTCATCCTTATTTTTCTCACTTTTAGTGTCTGTACCTTGTTGAATTGCTAAAATAAAAAAGTGAAGCTTTCTAACAATAGTAATAGCGTTGAATTCAGGCAAAATCTATGTGCTATGTACTTTTAGGAGGAACAGCGGACATGGGTGCTAAAACAGTTTAAAAGTGTGTATGTTGTTTATGTAATATGGTCTACTTTTGTTGTACTTTCTTTATAATTTAGAAAGATTCTTTAAAAAATGTAGAGTAAAAACTATTTTTTAGACTCAGATAATTGGATATTAAACGCAATCTAGGTAAACGTTAAATCTTTCTTTAATTTTTATAATTGCCGTCCATTTTCTTGTTCTTTTCGTATGGGTGTAAACATAACGATGAACATCATGAGAAAATGGCGTCTAAGTTTGGTTGTTGTTGTGTGGGCGCTCGTTTAAATAAGGGGAAACTCAATGGAAATAAAATTAAAAGAAACCAAAGGGAAACTGACGCGGAACAGATATACCCGTCCTTCAGTTTTATAAAAATCGACGCGTTATACGAGCCTTCTATTTCCCTGGATTGTACGCCTGTCTAAAAATATTCTACTACTAGAAAGGAGTCGATAACTCGGGAGGGTGACATGTTAGAAAACAAACTGGACTCAAATATAGGCTCGAATAATAAATATTGTCGGTATATTTAAAAAATAGTAATTCCTAACGTGCGTAGAACTTTTGTGTGAAGACGTTCTTCAACTTCATTGTGTACAGTTTTCCAAAATCCGTAAATTATGTAAGCAAAAATATGTTTTCTGAAAAGATTGCAGTAAAATTAACTGTGCCGTTTACCTATTTATTATTGTATAACAAGAATTAACTATGAATAATAATATTTTATTTAAAAATAAAGAAACAATAATTACAGTGGCCAAATAAATTCTAACTTTTCAAATTCCATTTTTTCTATAAGTTCGGTTTGAAAATAATGACAAATGTTGATTTGAAGGTAGTTTGTGATAATAGAAATGTCCGCTTAAGTTTTCATTGCTGAGATATATACCTGTTAGTTGCCTGAAATTACTTGTCATTAAATTTACATTCAAAGAGGAAATGATCGAGCGTGTCATTTTTACAATTTAAACCTAATTTGCATAGCACGTTGAATTTTAAATTTTGATTTGATTGTGTACACAAAAATTGCATGGCTTTTGACATCAACATCCCTAATTTGAACAAAATGCTCAAACCTGATTGACATTTTCTAGTACGAACTCCTAAATAAGTAAAAATCAATCACTTATATGGTGTATTTGTAAGAAAGACAAATATTTAGTTTCTTTGTCAAGCTTTCGCAAAATATATTCTCTTCATCAGGACTTGGATACTATGTCTAATTTAGGATGGGTAGTGTATCGGGTTTATGGTCACTCATCGAGATATTTATCATGTGCCTAGCGTTCGGCCTTTGCATATATTTCATCAAACACAATCAACTCAATTGATGAGAATATAGTAATTTGTTCGTCTTCCGTTTGATAATAACTCAATTAAACAAGGTAATTAATCATGTAATTACAACACAACGAAAAGGGAAACAAATAGTTGTGTGTGTATATATATATATGTATATATATATATATATATATACAACATATATGTATGTTTATATATATACACACATACACACTATATAATAATAATAATAATAATAATTATATATATATATATATATATATATATATATATATATTGACTAATGGGTTGCTTCTGTTGTAGTCTATTCATCAACTCTTAGCCTTGGGGAAGGTCAAATGTAAACAATTGTAAACAATTACGATAAATAGCTTACTGCCCATAATGCTGAATACACTTATCCATTCAAAGCTTTGCTGGGCAATACATAATCATAATGCTCAATTGTTTGGCCCTTTTTCCTATGATTTCCCCGATTGTATGGTGATCTTTACTTCTGTTAACCGTGTAAATCATTGGAAAAAGTTTCCAAGTCCCAATGAAGAGATGTTTTCCTCGAAAGGTTGAACAGGGAGCCGAGCCTATCCTTCCTTATCCCCGATATTTTATATATGCAATTATAATATTATAACTGATATCAGTCATCAAAGTTAAAGTCCAAAATACTACGGCTTTTAAAAAACTTTAACATCAGTTTTCAGTCAGATGGAAAGCCCATGAGTTTTCTCAAACCATCAATTTTTTATTTCTGGTTATGTATTTCGGGAGTTAGCTGCCGGCACAGCACCCCGTTCACCTGGCGTTGAAAAATAGTACGCAAGAATGGGTTATTGCTAGCATGCCAGAAGAAAACAATTAATTTGAAAATTCTGAAATTACATCCATAAAGAAATCTTACATGGGCTTTGCCAATTTAAGAATTTGCTTAGGCATTCAGTCTTAGATTTTTTCAGCAAACCTATTCTGTTGAGTCCTATGGACCTAGAATTAACATGCTTGTAATTTCCAGTCGCTACTTTTATTAATTTATAAATCCTTACTTAAATTGATGTATTTTGAAAAATTTGTTTTTATTTATATTCTTCAAATCATTCAAATTCGATTGTTTTATAACGCTCCTACTCTATTTTTCTGAACTTGAAAGAGTTTCGTTTTGTTTTATCATGTTAATTTTATTTTATAACGTGGATCTGATCGTGATAATCATGCGGAGTACGGTTGGTTTTATTCCAAGGTGTCAGTGAAAGTCTTTTTTTCGGTTGTAAATCTTGGACTAACAGCCGCTAAAGTGAAACGGTGTGCTTAAAAAGAGGGCTCCACAAATAAAAATAAATGAAATAAATTATAAAATGTTGACGCGTATTTAAGCCTCAAATTTACTCACAGACGGTTCCTCCCCGGCAATTTGCATATAAACGAGGTTTGTTCAAACTATACCCACAGTTTTCTTATAAATTCACATTTTTTTATCTTTCCAATATTAAATAGTAGTAATAATTGTGAATGTTTTGACGGATCTCATTTCTCCTATCTAACATACCTTATCTACATACACTATCATAAATACTTACACACACGGGCAGATAAAAATATAAATAAATTAGTTTTACTAGGATCTACCAAGACAACGCCGAAATATGCACTTTACCACCAACGACAATATTCTTGTGACTTGATTTAACAGACTAGCACACGGAATATAATAATGTAATATATGCGGGGATGGGACAATCAAGGGAATCCTGTAAGGATCAAATTGCGAATTAATGTATTTTATTCTCCAACATACAATTTCACACCATATTTTTTGAACAGACAGGCATAGGGCTAAAAGAGGAGGCCAACATACCTGCCTCTCTCTCTCTCTCTCTCTCTCTCTCTCTCTCTCTCTCTCTCTCTCTCTCTCTCTCTCTCTCTCTCTCTCTCTCTCTCCCCCTCCCAATACAAATACATTCCTCAAAGAAAATATTTTTAAATCGTACGTACACTAAAATGTAGGGAGGTGTCGGAGTGTCTGATATTTTGCCAATGTGTCGCCATTCTATCCTATCACATGTTAACAATTTTAAAATCCAAACTATTGTGCAATTGCTTCCAAAGCTTCTGATGTGAAAAATAGTATGTAGTGTGTAAGTGAGTAGAAAACACAACATTGACTTACATAATTTAGAAGGGGTAAATGACCCTTTGCATAGCACTTTTAAAATTGCTTTTTGGTCGCTATATATTTTTTTCACATGACTTTGTCCTAATATCGCAAAATTACTATGCCATTATATTCCATTGTTGTCATTCTTATTGTGCACACTTCCTCAAAACTATGAAAACATACAGAACGCAATAAACCAAATTAGAAAGTTTTCTAATATTTAAAATGAGTGAAATTGCATTTTTTTAAACCTGCACCTTCAAAACTGAAGTGGCTTAGGGAGAAAAACTGTTGACTGATTTCGATTTGAATAATACAATTTGTAAACATTTATGATAAAAGACAAATTTAAGACATTAAAGGTGAACATACAATTTGTCTGAATGCGTCCAACTCTAACAATTAAACAAAATTTCAAACAAACGTTTATAGAAAAATTTAATTACCTTTGTCCCCATTGAAAAATTTCTTAAAATATATTTAATTAAAAAAACAGGAACTATCGTTGTTTTCAGGATCCGACGTAGGTTTACGTTGATGCAAGACAATTACGTAGTTCCAGTTCGACGAAATTTAGCGACTACAAACAGACAACTCTTCCTCCCACAGGACTTTTTGATTAATCTTTATAATTAAACATTGATTAAAAAATAGTGGGATATTTTATTTTTAAACGTTCAACGGACATATCTTACGAAGAAATTTCTTTATCGTTTTAAACAATCTGTGTTAGTAAAAAATAAAATATTTGTTGATTCATCGACCAGAGAATTGTAACCATGACTAACGATAAGAATCAAAACTGTTAAAATTGTAAACGAAACGAAATATTTTGAATTTATGGCGACATTATGAATAATAAAGGCATGTAGATAAGGGTGGGAATGAACTAACTGGGATATAATGCGAGGAATTTCATTTAAACATTATTCATGGTTTTATAATCTTTTCGATCAACTAAAACGAAATAAATGAAAACTTACATGATTCAGGTACAAAGTTACATTCAAAAGGTTCAATTTCAGAGATTAAATTGTTATAATAAATATTATTGCAGAAATCATAAATAGTAAGTACAATAGACTGAGGTTGGGATTTGAAAACCACGAGAATGAAGCAACAATTGGAGAAAGAAGGCAATATCACTTGGGCAGAACAGGCGTCATATCAATTTTATATTTTAATAATTTTTTTTGTTACATAAGTTAATATTTAATTATTATTCGACGCAGTTCAAATACTCGCCATAATAGGCATATGATATAATAATAACCACGAAAAAACACACTAACAGTCATGGGAATTCTATAAGAGTCTCAGGTTCGAATCCAGCGATAATGAATTCATACCTAGGGAATTTCAAATTAGCTTTTGTTTTCACAACCCCAACACCCTGGAGGTTGATACGCATGAGGCTGCATACAATACAAGGGGTTTTCACTTAACGGTCGATGTCTACCCCTATCTTTAAATATTTAGTCTATTTGACGGGTTTGTGTCGTTTGCACCGAACACTACAATTACATACATTTTCTAGTTCGAAATATACTGAAAACCAATTGCAATCGACATCGGGCTGACTAAACACGCAAACACCATACGGCAGCAACTTATAACAAACCGATTAAAAACAATACATCCAAAAATTAACTTTAAACCATAGAACAGCCATAGTACATAACAGCATAATTACTGAATAAAGAGCAGTATAAAAAAAGACCCTTCAAAAACATACAGTTATTAGATTATTGTCATAAATGTGGGAAGAGATGACTATCAAATCTACACATTACACTACACGCAGATAACAAGATAAAGATGCAATATATTAACAAAGATCACAATGCCTAGAGCACATGAAATGCCTAGATTTAGTATTTAAAGTCGTAAAAACTCACTCATTAAACCTTTCAAGAAAAACATAGGATCTTATTTAACAAAAACGCACACATTAAACTACTGAAAAGCCGAAACCCGTCTAACATACTAAAAACGGAAAGGATAGATGGCCAAAATTAATCGAAAACAACAGAACATTATCATCACTCCGCCAAGTTCCAAAAAAATCTTAAATATAACCATTTTTCCAGGCAAAAACGGCACAAATATAATTACAAAACTTTTGATTGTGGGGCAAAACATCGACAAGATTAAGCCATTAGACAAGAGATTACATTAAAAACCAGAAAGCAAATAAAAGACAGATACAAAGAACACAAATAAACTGTCATTTGAGGGTTAAGGTAAACCACAACGAATCATCTACAGTAGGAAAATTCATGAAATTATTTTAAAAGAGGCAAAAAAATGTTCACTGAAAACATAGATAAAAAATCACAACACAATACACAACTGAACCAGTTAGTATATCAATGAGAACGAAAGACAAAGACAACACCAATTAGCATACAAAAGGAGGCCTGATTAATATAAACCATACCAATTCACCTATAAAGTTGCAAAAAAGTAGAAACATGCCTGACAGGTTAAAACAGCGAGGGTAGGTGTATCAAATTTTACGAAAACTACTAATCAACAAATTCCTCACTAATATTTCCAAAAAGAAGTACCACAATCTTAACAAACCAATTAAACAATAATAAATTATGCATCAAAACTGCACTATAGGCAGCAAACACTATTAGCCATTGATTACGACGAAAGTATTGATAAGACGGAGCTACTAGGCATATTATTACATAGAAGAAAAAAAGAGCATAAATCGCACTCTCAAAAGAAAAGTATCACAATTAAAATTCTAAAAACCGGATTATTTAGATTTGGATTCTAAAATTTGGATTCTAAATTTGTTGGCAACCAACAAAAGGAAAGTGCCATCAATAATGGTAATGTAGTCAGTCGGTCAGTTTTAAAATTCCACCTCATTGATTTACGCTAATAGCGCTGGTTGGTAGACTCTTCAGATTCCAATAGCAAATGAGGGAAGCATGAATACTCACCTTCTAAGTTGCAGGTCAGAAATGTTACAGAAAATCCAAATATTGTAAATAATATATTACCGCAATTATATTTTACGCAATCAAAAATTAAATTGCAGGTGCATAACTGAATCTAACAGCATTCGTAGTTCTTACGTTGCGTTTTTCTCTTCATTATAAGAGCAAAGTAATTCAAATTTTCGAAATATTTTGTTTTTCAATGGTAGAAATATCGCCAATTTTTCCAATCACGAACACTCTAGATGTCACAAGGTCTTGAAGAAAATGCAAATTCGGTTGTTACTGTCAAGCTTTCGACCAATTTAAGGGACATGGTTAGGGCTTACATTAATTTCACGTTATGAAAAACTATTTTTACACCAATTGTACAAATATGTTTTCCGTAACAGATATTTTTGCTCATTTGTCAGGTTTGTATATTGTCTGTTACTATTACAAAGACATTAGTGTCCTTAGAGTTATTCATTGACCACCATTATCGTTAGGGCAAACAAACTAACGTAAATTACTGAGAGCCAAATATGCTAAAAAAAGTGTCACAATTCAAAAAGTGGTAGTTTATTAGGGGAAGTACATCTGGATTTTTAAAGTTTTGTGTTTTCACTTATGTCTTGGGCAAATGAAAAAAATGATTACCGTTAACGAAATAGATGGAGAGGTAATTTTTCGTTGGGCCAAAGCTGATGTAGGAATAAGTGGCAACGAAGAGGCTGACCGTATGGCTAAAGAAGCTGAGAAAGACGAAATAACGTATTGCAACATCCCAAGAACCTTCAAAATGCGATATACTCAGAGTGACGAGTGGGAAGAGATGTACCTCACAGAAGGGGAGGCAGGCCTGGCAGTATCTTCCCTCATTTAAAAAAGGAACCAAATTAAATTCCACAATTAGCTCCTTCAAGTGTTAACAGGTCATAGCAATTGCTAGGCATACATAGCGTTTCGGGCTGGAGACTTCGCCAGCATCCCACGCAGCCAGGCTTTCGCGCAGACGTCCATTCACTCGTCATACTATGCCCACTTTACGAAAGACACATACCATCCTAATTATCCTGGCATCATGCTGCGGACGAGGATGTCATGTTCCTAACAACGGTTGTTAAAGGAAAACCAAGAGACTGTTTTATTACTTTTATAAATCAATTAGACATTTAGTTTTCATTTCTGGAATTATTAACATAATATCAAAAATATTTGCTTATTTTGTTCGAACAATTGCTATATCCATGTATAGTGCATGTTTTTTTCTTGGTCAATTAAAAAAAAGACTGATGGATCATGTCAGGCTTTATTGCCAGCAGCCATACATGTTGCTGTATTTAATACGTAAGTAAAAAAAAGTAAACTCCATCCCTCCACTTTTTTCGAAGATGTTTGATATGGTCATTTATGGATTAAATGGAACCGCAACAAATAATTAACTATATAAAAAAAAAAGCTTGAGTTTACCTTACAATAGATTTAGAATGTACTAGAAATATGCAAATATTAATGTAAACCTTCAAAAAGGTCGACAGTTTATTTAAAACAGATAAAACATACAAAAATAGGCCCGATGAAATTAAAAAAACTGTTAAACTGATGAAAAGTCGAAACACGTCCGACAAACCAAAACAGCCACCGGGACAAGCTACGGGTTCATCACCCTACAAAGCACAGGAAGAAATGTCACAAAAATACGTTAATTAATATACTAACTAATGAGGTAGTTATCGTTGTTAGGTGTACATAGTTTTTCATCCCAAGTGTATTCAGTATGATCAACGACAAATTATTCCAACCGCTTAAGAGGCATGACATAATCTAAGTCAGGTCAGTTACATATTCAGTCGGCAACCTTGCCCGGTAATGACATTGGAGCGGCGGTTTCACTTTCTACGGAATGAGACGGCATCGGATCGAAAACTACGACGAGGTACCTTCTTCGCACGGAGAAAGCGACAAAGGTCAAGTTTATACGTTTGTTCTTCCGTCTTTTCAAAGGAATGTGCGTTAAAAAAGGGCCGTTTCACTTTCGATATTTTTCATCTCTGGATCCGCTCTAATCGCGAGCGGACAACAAAAAGTCGACTTCTTCCTGTTTTCATTGGACCTAGTTGGATTTTATGCCGACTGTGGAAACGATAGGATTTTATTCTGAAAACGCTTTTGTTTAAATCAACACTGCCTGTTGGAAGGAAAAGTCAATGGAAATCATAATGTAACACATACCTTTTGCCCTCTTGCTCTCGATTTTTCGGCAATGTGTACTCTTCCTTTTCTTCTTGACTTCTCTAAGGAAATGAACGTGTATTTATCTGATTGTAATCACAGATAAAAAATTAAAAAAAAAAAAAAAAAATTTCACTCTTAACAATCGAATCCCGGAAAGATAGTAAAAGGCTCCGAATGCAATACCTAAATTGTATAAATAAAAAAAGAAATCAGGAAGATCCATCTTCTTTTTTATGTTTTTTCTTAGAGTATAATTTTCCGCATCAATTTTCATAATGTAATATGCACGATTATCGTAACAATGCCCCCCTTTTTACGTAAATATTTTCCAAAATAGGCTGTTTAAGACGACCGAAAGGATTGAGTAGTGTTATCCTGCGAGTTATCACAGCATAATTCTGAAGCGTACACCGGACAAGGCAAACCGAACAAGGCAGTTTAATCGTCCGAGGCATTTTAGCCTGTCGAATGTATG
This sequence comes from Cimex hemipterus, assembly GCA_039619505.1. Lineage (NCBI taxonomy): Eukaryota > Metazoa > Arthropoda > Insecta > Hemiptera > Cimicidae > Cimex > Cimex hemipterus. The sequence continues at coordinate 2,440,431 of CM077107.1, read as the reverse complement.
TCAGGCATTACATAATAATCATATGATCCCTAAGAATATCAACTTCTTTTCAATAAGGAATTTCAAACCAGTTATCACTGCCAATATATCTTTAAAAACAATTGGGGATGCCATGTCTAATTATTTAACCTTGTTTAAACTAAGATATTTTTATATACAGTAGCCTGTAGTATTTCAAGGGTTGTTGGGGGGGGGGTCTATCTTGTGACCGACCATTCGAGATTGTCTCAAACGTTTTCAATTAGAATTAATTAAGGTTTTTGCTTGAGATAAAAAAGTCAGTGCATGAGCGGGATTGAACTCACGGTCTTCGGCTTGATAGCTCTCTCTCTCTCTCTCTCTCTCTCTCTCTCTCTCTCTCTCT
>CM077107.1:2355589-2400686 GCA_039619505.1 Cimex hemipterus | reverse complement strand
ATATATATATATATACATATATATATGAAGTTGCAAAAATGAAAAGATGTTTTCAGTGAAAATGCCAATAAAAAATCAAGTAAAAACAAGAGCCTTTTTCTTTGCCCCGAGGGTTAATTCAGAAAACGCGACACGATTTATTTTTTTATTTATTTTTCGAATTTCTTTGACTATTCATTAATAATATTTATTGAATCTACTGAATAGTTGGATTTTTCTGCCAAATTCAACGGACTGTTTGATGCCATTCATTGTTAAAACTATATTACGCATTTGGGAAGTTAAAACATCTAATATGAAGACATTTACTTCTATTTCAAATTGTTGCTATTATTATTCATTATTCAGAAAGTTTAAAATGAGAATATATTATAAACCGATACGCAGCACTTCTTAATCCTCCTTACCAATTAATAAGAAATAAATCTTTATTTCGCCACAATGGGAAATACAAAAATACAACTTTTGGAATTAGAAGTAAATATAATAATAAAAAATAGCACATAATTATACAAAAATATCAATATTTGTGGTGGATAGTAGGAGTTCTAAAAGTAAAAATGACTTTTTATTATTAAAAATAACTTTAACAAACAACCTTTTGAGACAAGGAAGTTTTAAGGTATAAATTTGTTATAACTGGATAAAATTCTGAAATTACTGAATTAATTCTGTTTTTGTAAATATAAAAGTAAAATTATAGTAAAAATTTTGTTGATAAATCATGTCAATAGTTTAGCCTTGTGTAATGTAAGTTTAAGGATTAATGAAATAGTACATATTTAAACATTTGAGGACATGAACATTATATAAAAAAATATTTCAAATTTTACTTACTTAACTTTTAATTACTTATATAGTAACTTTATGTTATATATTCCCGTCTATAATTAAACGGATTGGGCTAAGGCAAAATAAACGTATTTCTTTCAGTAGAAAGATAAAATGTTCCTAAGTAATTTGAAATTTGTCAAACTGTTTTCTGATTCTCTGTTATTCTAATATTCACTTTACATTTAATTATTGCTTTGATTGGGATTTCAAGCTGTTAACTTCCAAGTCATGATTTAATAAAAGGTAGTGTATAATTCTAATCATTATTGCTGCGAACATCTAGGCAGTACCATTATAAAAGATGTCTCGTTTCAATGGATAGAGTAGGATTCTTCATAGTCATTGCGTCTAATAGTAAATTAATCTACATCCCGATCTTTACAGACCTTTCGAAAATTCAATTAAGTTTTTTCAGCTAGGTACAATATAAAAAATGTAAAATATTTTCTTTCCTTCAGCGCAAATATTGTATGCCTTCCTTGATGTGGCACAAGAATTTTTCGCAATGGTAAATAAAATATATTTAAAAAAATACTAACTCTCCGAAAGCCACCTCTCAAAATCAATTACAACAATGTTCCTGTCACAAAATCTGACTGCGTTCGTTATCTTGGTTCTATCTAGCCTTATATTAACATGGAATCGGCATACGCGATTGAAAAGGCAAAACCTCCTAAATACACGGGGTGTTCTATTTTTCCAAATTATAAGACAACAATTCAAGCTAAGAACGAATAACAAACTCATGATCATTGTGAGAGGTTAACTTACAATTTTTTTTTAAATTGCGATTTGTCGACGTTTCGGCAATACTACAAATTATATATATAAATAAAATATGTTGTTGTAAATAGCACGGGATCACTGAGTGTCAATAAACAGACATTTTTATTTTAAAAAATTCAAAATAAGTTTTGCATAAAAACAACTTTTCGTCTATAAAAATAAAAAGAAAGACGAAAAGAGTAAAAACTTACAATTTGCAAAACGGTCAGACAGCATAAAACTAGGGTATTGCGAAACCCTCCAATAACCAACATCTCCAATTCTTTCAGTCTACAGATCTTAGATCAATAAAAGATCCGTATTATATTACCTCCAATGCTATCATCCACAAAGACCTGAAAATCCCATCTATCCAAAAATTTATCCGTGAAAAAGTTCCGGGATTTTACAATAATAGTACAAGTAATATCTGATAAATTATATCGTTTGGCCATTTTTATCACTGGCTATAATTACTAATGTTTAAAACTTTTAGCAACAAACTTTAAGCAGACGTTAAAAAAATCAGTTTTTTAAAATAGACATATTAGTCCATTTTAAATGTCACATTAAACATATTAGGTAGCAACTTGTGAATTTTATATAAAATCGCTAGTTAAAATATCTACTGATTGTATCTTTGACAGTTCTAACTTTTCGTCTCTTTGTTTACTAACATCTACATACAATCTCTAAACACTACAGTTGCTCAACTTTGTCCAATATTGTACATGAGAAGTACAGCCCTTGTTAGATTTCTTCTTGTGATTTGTGGCGGGACGAACTTGTAATCATTTTTGATCATTTTGATCCGTCAAACACGTTACGGCTTCATTCAATTCAATTGTTAGTAAATGTGGCAGACCAAACTAAACAATTCGTACAAACATTTCTTTCCTGCACAGCATTCTCTTTAATTTTTTGTGCTGTGTGTATGACCTGTGTCATAAATGTTTTCTATTGATAATTTTTTTAGCAGTTTTAGACTATCCAATTTCATTATGTGACGTCATGAAAGTTATCACTGGTCAACCTGAGAATGTGTTTTTCAGGCTCCATGTAACTTTATGTTGTTAATTGTTACCTCTTTACATATTCCGGCGTACTTATCTATTTACCTTTTTTAAACATTTGTTGTGGGTATTTTGTGTAACAAGTTTTTGTGATGAACCTGAGACTTAAATATTTAATTAAACCCGCAACTTGCTTGCTGCGTAATCATCTTCAAGGTAGTATGTTCGCTATGATTTCTAAATTGTAGCTAAAGTCCTAGCTCCCTATTGAGTTCTAGACGTTTCTACTATTAGCGATAACATCTTAATCATTTTCTTTTATTGCTTTATTTGCAGGCCAACGGGGGTTTCATCGCTGGGTCGCCCCCACATTGAGGACGTTGAAGAAACGGAAAGACAGCCTTGGGCCTGAACCACCAGTGAAACGGAGCACATTTATTGAATGGTAAGATCTTAAAGGTACCCACTTGTACCAAAGTCAAGCAAGTCTAAACATAACGACTGCCTTTACAAGTCTAGACAATGTATATATGTCCACACTTGAAGATTTCTTGTTGTAGATAGTAAGCATGACTGAAGTTGTAATGATCCCTTGTGCAATCATTGTTAACAGTTGCACAAGAAAAAAACAACTTGATGATGGATAATAGGAAGGACTGGTAAGATAGTGATAATGCCGTTGGAGAAAGAAAAGCATTTGAGTTGGGATATTAGTAATGAATGAACAATGGAATCAAAGGCTTTGGTGAAATAAGGATTTAGATAGTAAATTTTTGTTGGTCCATTGCGAATGAAAGTCAATGGTAATTTTGGCTTGTGGATAAACCATTTCCAAAGCCGCATTGGAGGGATGGGGTGGAGTTAAGAACTTTGGGATATTTGAAGTGGTTGTTTTAATGGAAAGATAAAAAAAGTTTTGCACTTGTGTTTCAAAAGCATTACTATTTGCATGATTAGCCTTCTTCTTGCCTATATGCAATTGTTCAATTATCAAAATATAAAAAAAAATTCAGACAATGTATCCAGAATGTCTAGCAACTCATGTGCCCTTACTTGAGTGGCTTGTTACTTATTTGGTTACTAGGCGTGACTGACCTGTATAGTTATATCATGAACAATTAAATAAGCAGAGTAATGACATCAATGGAACTTTTACAAGCTTCCAAAATCACTCATTTGACCTAGCCGGTTAAATTATCCTAGGTTTTAGCATTTAAACAGAAAGCTAAACTAAACAAACCCAAAGTATAATATTGTTACATTGTTACAGAGACCTGCAGAGACTTTTTTTGGGAGGGGGCTCTGTACAATTTGACCAAATTTTTACAGAGTAGCAGGAAATTTTTCCTGAGACCTAGTTTTGGTTGCATTTTTTTTTTTTTTGCAACATCAGAGTGCATCATATGAATCCTCCGGATGTCAGGGAGGTTGTTTTTTAAAAAATATGTCGGGTTCAAATGCAGGGCCGCTGGATTTGAACCCGGACCTTTACCTTACAGTGATGAGCGCTGTGTCAACAGGTAAACTGTTGTGGCCACTGATGCCACTTGCAATACACTTTCATTGTTGAAATTAGAAGAACTTGGATCCCAAGTTTGCAATATCACATAACTGTTTAGCAAGAAATATTAACCAAAGCATCCCAAAGTTGGCAGTTGTCAAGATACAACACTCGATCAATTTTGAATATGCGTATGCACAACAAACCTTTCATAAAGTGCAGCATTTTCATTTTTTTTTTTTTTTCTTAGGAATTACAATGCTGAAATATATGCTTTTGGGAAAAGGCTTGGAGAGGATTTTGACCAGAGTGTCCTGAAGCAAGCTCTACTAGATGAATCCTACATTAAAAAGTTGGCTGAGGAGCAAAAATCAGTTGGCCTGGAGGCAGAGATGAACATCAAATCTAATATGGACCTGGCTGAAGAGGGAAAAACTTTAATACAAGATTACATCAATAAATATTTGACAACTACGCTACCCTATCTACCTAATAAATATATTGAGTAATTAAAATAATTAATTAAGTGTGATAAGTAATAAAATAATTATCTTTTTTTAGAACAATTCAAGAATTTCTTTTAAGCACTGGCACCCTTGCTTTTGTTGCGAAACATATCGGGATCAACGATCTGGTCTTATGTGAAGTAAGTTTCTTTTGTTAATTGGTTGTTTTTGATTATTTGTTTTCCTATCCTCACAAATTCGGTCTGTTGCCCTAATCCACTATTGAATATGGCAAAATGTCAGAGGAAAAGCCAAGGAACATAAGTTAGAAATGCCCCAATTACAGGTTCTTTAATTAATAACAATTTTATCTTATAGGAATTTCCTCCAAAAGAGGAGACACTCGCTGTCTGTTTGAAAAGTGTCATACAAGCTTTAGCCCTGAGCAGTGGACTAGACAGAAGCTCTTTATTTATAAGAGATTTCATCGTGACACAAATCGCAAGTAAAGATTTGTCGCCTATGTGCACTCCTGATAATCCTTTGGAAGAACTGTCACAAACTTTGATGGAAAGAGGCATGCCACCTTTTGAACCGAGGCTTATTTCAGCCATCGGTAAAAACAGCATACTTGCCACTTATGAAATTGGGATGTACTGTGATCGTCAAATGATAGGGAGAGGTGTTTATTAATAATATTATAAAAAAATAGTAATATGTAGTAATAAAACATTTCTGAATTGTAATGATTGATTTGTCAGGTTGTGGAGAAAGTGTAGAAATTGCACAGGACATGGCTGCTTGTGATTCATTATGGAGGATGTGGGGAGTGACTCCTAACAAAAAACCTTTTCCCTTTGATGTTCGACTGACAATAAACAACAATTTCAGCACGAAACAATTGTCAGCTTCATAAACCAGTTGTTATAGTTTTAGTGTGATTGTACATACTTTTGTATATTAAATAGTTAAAAGTTATTTGTAATTTTATCTGCATCCTTTAAAATACTTAACCTCTTAGTAATATTTTCATAGATAATTATTCTATAATTGCGAAAAGAGTTAACTTTATATTTTAGTTGATCAGGGATCAGCCTCATTCTGGATCATTTATTAAGAGAAAATTTTTATGCTGAATGATAATTACTAAGATTATAATAAAGGTGTGACTCAATTGGCATTGCAATCCTGAATTTCCCTTGGAATTTCTGCCACATACTTTATATTTACTCATATCTTATGTCATAACTTAACTTATGAAAATGAAGCAATTTATTAAAAATATAAAAATATTAATTATTATAAATTCTGAGGATGTTGTAAAATGATTTTTCAAAACTGATGCTACATAGAGTGAATAAACTATCTTAAGCAGACATAGGTTCAACCCATCGCAAACAATTTAATGTTCAACTACCTGTTAGGTGTTGTCAACAAGGGATCAAACCACTCATTTTTTATACCGCAATCCATTAAAAACACCATGGACTCTGCCAGGATTTGAACCCAGAAATATTAGTGTGGTAAGTACCAGTTGGTTGGAACTCAACTCACATATGTGTACATAGTTGCTAATAGAATACATTCACACTACCCCAGAGTACTTTATATTGCTCGCAAATAAACTCGTTTGTTCCAATAAACCAACATATCACATACATGAACATAAAGATCCTATATGCAATTTAAAATACTTATTGCCCTGAGCTAGTGGAACAGTGATCTGTCCCTACTGCTGTGACTTAAGGCCACACAAAGGTCATTTAGGATGTCATATTCCTTCCTTTGCAGTCCATTATTATATGCTCTACCGTCATAAACTCTCCACACCACAGACATATACATGGCCTCATCCCCATTAGAAGGTGTCCTTTATCTCTTGTTTTAATTTCTCTGCCACTTTCATTTATATATTTAATATCACCTTCATTACAATTAAGTTTGTAAACAAACCCTGCTTTTTGGCAAAAAAAATTTTTTTGAACATTTTAGAAATTTAAAAAACTAACTATTGCAATGTTTGAAACTAGAACTTATTATAAAAAAGACTGTTTGCATTTTTTGTCTAAGTTGAGTAGTTTTTGTAAAAAACAGTGGGAACACTAACAAGTTGATACCCTACATTTGTAAATGTGAAAATAAAGACACTTATTTGTTTAAATTAAAGAAATATTACAAATCTTGTCTTTGGGTTTCAGTGGTATTAAAATATGGAATAGAAATTTGACTCAAAATTAAACAGATGATAATGCTGTCATCCAAAAATCAACTTCATAAAATTGTGTTATCTAAATTGCAGTGACTTTTATGTTTTGTGTTTTAAACAGAAAGTGATAACATAGAGAAAGTGACACAAAATACAGGATGTAGCAAGACATACAATGCCCTCCCCATTGGAGATGACGCTATGAAATGACAGAAAAAAACTATGGGCTTTTAAGAGAATGTAGAATTGGTCAGTTTTTCTTAGATACATTTTGTGTATGTCTGGACAATTGTAGTTATGAGTAAAGTTAGTGCACTAGGTTTTTTAACATTTTCTCAACATGATATGACACACACAATAATCCTTGAGTTAATTTTGATAATCTGTAAAAGTTTAATTCCAGTTCTAATTTGAAAATAAACAGAAAAATTGTTTGACTTATTTGAATTTGGATTAAAAGAGCCTGAATGGAATAGAGCCTGTGTGCAATAACAAAATTGTATGCACTTACAACAGCATAATCAAATAATTGAAAGAAAACTTGTAATTGTAGAAAAGGATGACAAACTGAACAGTAAATTAGAACGAATATGGTACAATGTAATAGCTGGTGCAACAGCTGGGTTTGTCTCCCGGACACTTACGGCCCCTTTGGACCGTTTGAAGACAATGGCTCAAGTAAGCAAATATATGTTTTTTTATAATAACTGTGGAAGAATAACAATTACATTTTAGTTTTAGTTCCAGGGGAGAACAATAAAACTAAACGATGGGTTTGCCATGATGATAAAAGAAGGAGGTTATGCCAGCATGTGGAGGGGTCTGTCAAACAATAAAAATATATAACAGCCAGATAATAATTTTAATATGTCGATTATATTTAAAGGCAATGGAGCAAACCTAATAAAAGTGGTGCCGGAGATAACGTTAAAGTTTGTGTTTTTTAATGAGTTGCTAGGCATAATACAATCAGATAAAAGACCAACATTAAAAGAGACCTTATTTGCCGGTGCCCTGACCGGAACTTTTATTCAGGTCATTGTTCATCCTGTAGAGGTAATATAAAATGATTTAATGTTGAGTTCGTTTTAAAAGTTTTCTTCTTTTACAGGTCTTAAAAACAAAATTAGTACTAAGAAAATCATCAGAATCTCCTCGAGTTCTTGACCAAATAAAGAAGGGATATAAGACGTATGGCTGGTCCTGTGCATACTTAGGTTTAGTTCCTGCGATTCTAGGAAAAATGTTGTTCACTTCAATGGATTTTGCTGTGTATCATGTATGGATTGATTTAATTAGCTACTATATAATTGTTTATAATCGAAAATAATATTTTGCCTTAGGGATGTAAAAGAGTTCTACTATCATCTCCCGAATCTGTTGATAAAATGACAATAACGTTTAGTGGTTTATGTTCATCATCTGTGGCCTTAATTGGAGCTTATCCCTTTGGTGTTCTAACTACCCATAGGCAAGCCTCAGGTAATTAAAAGTATACTTCAAAACCGAATTTAACTGGAAATTATAATTATTAATACAAATATAATTATTGTCTTCAGACAAAGAGAAGACATTGAAATATTTAGAGCTTTTGAAAATAAGAGGGCCAATTGGAATGTATCGAGGATTTACAACAGCATTGTTGAAAATTGTTCCATCATATGCAATCGCATACGTCTGCTATGAAAGTGTGTTGGAGATATTCCACGAATCAGTTACTACATAATTTGTAGGTGATTTTTCAAAGCAGTAAGAGGAAATTATTTTTCAGTGATTAACGGAACTGTTAAAATAGTGTGCCATTTATAAATTAACAATATGAAATTAAAAGTGTTTATGATTTTTTATAACTCTTAAGTATAATCTATGCAATAATATGTTTTATGGTTATCTGTTAGAAATGAGTGAATAATCATTGGCCATTAAAAAAATAGAATAAACAGCATTCATTACTGAGACATAAAATCTGTATAAACTCAATGTGAGAAATGGCTTGAAGACAGCAGCAAATATATAGAGCACCTATTAGTCATAAATATCTTACTTTTGTATAGGTTCCATTGTGTATGTGAGAGTGAAGGATTTGTTACTGTGAATGTGTATAGATGGATCTAACATTTCTACAAGTTTGACAAATGCACATTTACTCTTCAGTCCAAGTCATGTTGCAAGAAAGGATGTCACTTAATTGATGGGTATAGGGAGCACGTAGAACTGCTACCAATAAGAGAATTACAAATCGTTAAGCACAGCAAAAAGTATTTGAGTCCCCTGTGATTTTGGAAGAATCAGGGTGGTTTTATGATACTGGCATATTTTTTGTGTCTATTGAGAATGAGTATATTAATTAGCATGAATATGTAATGTGAGAACCGATGATCGAATATTGTGTAATTCCTATTTTGCAAATAGAGAGTACAAAGAAATGCCATCTGATTTGAGAAGTGAGCTTAAGCACGGGAGCAGGTACTTGAGACCCCTCTTCCAATTCTTGAAGGAAGCAGGGTTGTACTATTGTATATAATAATAATAGTTGTGTATATTTAATTTGTGTTGAGAATGAACATATTTATAAGTGTGAATTTGTGATGTGAGATGGTTGATGGTGGAATATCGAGTACCTATTGACCCCTCAATAAGGTTAGTTGTATACCAGTGTACTACAGGGAGGCAATAGGCCCAACCTAGCACATGTTTGGATGTATATGTGTGGATTTGTGCCTATACAAACCCAAATTTAAAACAAAAAACAAATACTTACAATTAAATCAAATAAATGTCCTTAATGTCTATCACACAGTTATTATTACCATATATAATAAAACAATCCCGTTTCCTCCAAGAGTTGGGACAGGGAACCCATATACTCGCTGCCATGATCAAGCACAATTCTCAAATGGGTGGGGTGGCATTCCTATGCGCTCTCTACTGGAGCCAAGAAATTGCACCCTTCAATTAGGTGGAACACATCGAGTAACCTTTCTCTGCATGCCAGACACGTACACAGGTTTGGAGCAAAAGAAAGTATCCATGTGTGAACCTTGCATGGCTCATTGTTAATCCAATGAGGGTTCTATGAGAGATTTTCCGAGGCCCACCCATTGACAGTTGTTGATGCACATCGGCTTCTTTATCAACTCAGCCCATCAATGCACCAATCTTAATCCTATATATATATATGTATAATTCTAAGTTTATAAGTGCTTAGAATTAGAATGTAAGGTTGCTAAAGAAATTAAGAAAGGAAGAAATATGATTCCTTGGTTCATGACCAAGTCAAGGGCGATAAGTAGATTGAGAGGCTAAGGAAAGTGGAATAAGAGATAATCAAGAGAGAATCACACGATGATGCCATGTAAGCTTGGAGTTAAAACTAACACCAAGATTTTCACTTTAGGACAAAAATTAATAGGGGAACCATTGATTGAAACCGTTGGTTGATAGATCACAGTTGAGCAATAAGATAGCTTCAGGGATGTTGCTTGTAGGACATTGAACATAAAGCTCAATGTCAGCATAAAGAGGAAATTAAGAACTATTGGAAGATCATTTAGAATCATGGAAAAGAGTAAAGTGCAAGAATAACCATCTGAATTTGGCAGCTTTAACTATCTGAGTTTAATAGAAGTAGAAGAAAACCAAAAAGATGCGTCAGTTTCAGAGTATGCAAATTATGATTTATGGAACCGAATGTATAAGAAAAATTAAGTAGACTAGTAATAGTACACTTAATATCGTCAATGCCTAGGCGAATACCATCTGTGATTGTGAGAACGGCCGTTTCACAACTATGAAATTTTCAGAAGCCATTCATACTCACCCGATTAAGAATAAAGCATGCAATGTCTTTAAAAACATAGCTGTTACTCACAGTTCGTTGTTTTCAATGATGCGGATTTCACGCTTAAAGCTCACCATCAGGTTGAAGAAGTTATTAGCACGTTTCGACATGAATTTTGCAGGAGTGAACCCGCGAATGCCAATCCACAGCCAACGCGAAATTCAAACGAAAAGTCGGTTTTTATTGGCGCTCAATTTTGAACGTGCGAAAACCGTTAATTACAACTGTTTGGTACTTAAGTTTATTGGAATTTGTAGGGGGGAGTTTGAACGGGGAGGAGCGATGGAAATGTTTCAAGGTGGCAGTAGTGCTCTGCTTTAATCAGCCCGCCACTTGACGAGGCGGGACTGTCGGTTAATTGTTAACAATGGCGACGCCCGGTATCGCTTTGTTCCCGTCCTCCGGACTGAGCGGTCGCAGTTTTCCAGTGCCGATTCCAAAGTATCCCTTGATATTCCATCTTGTGATTGTTGTCCATTATTGGCGAGGAGCGCATTGCCTGTGGACCCATTCATTCTACAGACGAACACCTGACGATCGTCCCGTCGTGTCATCCATCTACATTCTCCAGGTCAGTCTTTCCGTATAATCAAGGATTTAACAAATTTAATTTTATGATTATTTGTACAATGGCTTCATTGACATTCCGTATCAGCCATTATGATTTACTATGCCGTCCGGCCAATTCATGTTTCTTCATCTTAATTCTTCGATTTCTAGTTTCTATCTTTGAATTTTATATTTAGACTCGGCTTATCTTTGGGGTAATAGAATACTAGGAAACGGGGGTTTGTGCTCTGCAGGCACTGCAGCAGTCTGGCTTATTTTACCTTTCCAGTTCCCTAGTTCAGTGCAAAAGGCTCAATCCTTCTTCTTAGAAGTATCAAGTTCCGTAAGTTTGGGTCCGTTCTGCGATGGAAAATTCTGTTTGATTTTGTTATCCCAAGTATAGGTTCAGGCATATTTATGGTCTTGCAGATCCTCCTTTGCCCAGTATATATGCCTGTTCTTTCGTTACTAAACATTCCTCTATGCCCTGGCACCCCAGATTTATCAGGTTGTTGAGTTTCCTCAAGTGTTGGAGATTTTGGATGTATTAACTGACTAATTTTGATGTAATTTTTTTTACTTGCAAATGCTTTAATAGCTGCTTGACTATCAGACTTATGAAGATTTTTTTGCCAATGTAACCACTTTTAACTTTTTCTTGGGAACAAGCGTTGATGGCATGTATTTCTGCTTGAAAGACCGAAGTGTATTTCCCTAATGAGTTTGATTGCTCATATCTTGGGCTTGTACAAAACAATACCCGACCCGTTCCTTCGTTTGTTTGTTAACATCTGTATACCTTCATTGTACCTGATGCTCTCCTGAGTTCTTCTCCTTTAAGTCTGTTGAGAGGATATTGAAAAGAATGTTTCTAACCGACATTGTATATATAAGGGATGACCAGGTTGGTGTCTCAACCATTTAGAACAAAGTTTTTTGGTGATTCTACACGCCAAAATATCCTATAGGAGGATATACTTTATCCACCCGTGTCCGCCACTTGGAAATAGGCCGTGGTTTCTCAACAAAGAAATTGAAAGTTGAAATTTTCCGTTTTTAATATTTTATTTATTTCGGCGTTCTACCTGCTCAAATCAACTCTGAGAATACATATATCATTTTACAGCATTTTTATCAACAATAATATAATAAAAGTTATTAAAATTTATCCATAAAGAACAAAATTCTAAAAACCAAATATTTTTTTAGGTAAATTAGATCATAATTTTTTTCTCGTGAAACTAGTGTAAAATTTCGTTTTAGCAATGCTAGAGACCCCTAAATATTAATTGTTTTTAAATTTTAACACAATTATTTTAATTAAAAGTTATCCGATTTTTAAAAAGACGTTCTCGGAATATCTAATTTAAACGGCTAATAGGATTTTAACGTGAAACATACCCAGTGTAAGAAGTGCAGCGTAGCTTTTTAACGACGATATACCATAAAATATACAAAAGATTTCTATAAGAAAATACATAAAATAGAATAGTTTTGATAGCAATTAACCTTAATTAAAATTGAATTAATTAAGTGGAAATAATAGTCCGATTTTATCATTTGAGAGAGGTAGAAAATCAATCCACATGACAATTTCTTTAAAACGAATATCAACCATTGAAAATCGGTCTTCCAGGTATTGAGAAAAAAGAATGACAGAGCTTGAACTAGGAAATTTAGCCATGGTCGTTGAAATTATCACTTAAAAAAATGAATTTACACTAATTTCTGGGAAATTTGGTATCTAATGGTTTTATAACGCTAAAATCACGACAAGGAATTCAAATCCAAGATTTGCCAATTTTCCCACCTACTTTACTTATATAGGCTAACCTTTTTGGAGGCCCGGATGAAGTTCTCTTGAAGAAATGACGCTGATCCAAAATATCGGGCATGTATCCGCTATTTCTTGTGAACAGGCCCTGGTTTCGCGAAAGATTTTTTTCTTGAAAGTTTAAATTTTACGTTTTTTTTATATTTTTATTTCGACTTTCTACTTTCTCAAATAAACTATGCGAATATATCATTTTACAGCATTTTTTATGTAGGTATGGTATGGTATGGTAGGGTGGGAAAGGATACCAGGAGACGGGGTTTATGTGCCCCAGGCACTGCAGCCTTCTGGCTTATTGTACCTTCCCAGTTCCTTGGTTTAGTCAATAGACTCGATCCTTTTTCTCAGAAGTATCAAGTCATTGACTGTTATTGCTTCAATGTGGTTCTCTGAGTCGTTTTTATGCGTTAGATTGAACCTCCATTGAGCTGTTGCTTCGCATTCGAAGATGATATGAGTGGCTGTTTCCTTCTTCTCATTACATAGTCTGCAGATGGGGTCCTCATTGTATATGCCCATGTTGTGTAGATGTTTTCTCAGATGCCAGTGGCCGGTTAGTAGTCCTACCACTCCTCTGAGATTTGCCCTCTCCGATTGTAGTAGTGTTTTTGCTAGTTTTGGTGAGGGTTGTTTTATCATAAGTTTACTGTGTCTAGCACTGCTAGAGTTTATCCACTTTTCTCTTTGTTTTGTTTGGATCCATTCTGCGATGGAGGATTCTATGTTTGTTTTCGATATCCCAAGGATAGGTTCGGGGCCTATGTAGCGGATCCTCCTCTGGCCAGTTTGTCTACTTCCTCATTACCCAAAATTCCCCTGTGCCCTGGCACCCAGGATACCGTTACCTTGTTGTGTTCTCCCAGCTTTCGGAGATTTTGGATGCATCACTTAATTAGTGCTTTAATAGCTGCTTGGCTGTCTGATCTTATGAGGATTTTTTTGTCAGTGTAACCTCTTTTAAGATTTTCCAGGGCACAAGCATTGATAGCATGTATTTCTGCTTGAAAGACCAAGGTGTACTTCCCTAATGAGTTTGATTGCTCATATTTTGGGCTTGTGCAGAAAACACCTGATCCGGTCCCTTCATTTGTTTTGGAGCCATCCGTATACCATATCATTGTATCCGATGTTCTCCTGTGTTCTTCCTCTCCTTTGTAGTCTGTTGAGATTTTGTAGGAGGTTGTGAAGATTATTTCCGGGTTTTATGTAGGTGTAAATAAAAATATAATAAAAACTATCAAAGTTTATCAAGAGCCAACAATTTTGTAAAAAACAAATATTTTTATGATTAATATATGTAATGGCCCAGATGGCCCAGTTTACTTAAAAAATATTTGGTTTTTAGAAAAAAAAAGTATATTCGATCGAATTATATATCGATTTTTTGACCCCCTGAAATTATTTTTCTGATTTTTAAAGTTGTACTCGGAACATCTGATTTAAAGGAATTTACCGTCAAACGTACCATTTTAAAGAAGAGCAACCACATTTTTAACGGCGTATATACCATAAAAATATGCAAACGATTTTTATAAGAAACTACATAAAATAAAATATTTTTGATAGGAATTTACCTGGTTGTTTAAATGGCAATAATCGTTCAATTTTAACGTTTGATCCAGTCCGGAAAATCCACTTGACAATTTCTTTAAAACGAATTATCAACCATGAAAATTGGTCTTTTGGTAGAATAAAAATGAAACCACAAATTAGCTAAGAATGTCCATCACGCCCACAATTGTGGCGATTTAATTCTTTGGTTTGCATTGAATAATTTCTCTGAGTTGATTTTAAGAAATTGTTAGAATTGAATCGCCACAATTGCCGATATTGGTATAACTAAAAATTCGCTTAACATGAGATACTTTCCGCGAAATTGAATTACATCCGTTACATTCCGAGAACTACATTACACGATTTGGCTTTGTATGGAGATCGGCGGTGCCCATTCTGAAAGTTTAATTTCCTAGGATTAACTTAATAAAGTTACTAGGAGATAAATGAAGGACGATTGGGATAAATACAATTTGCACCTTTTTCAATGTTAATAACTCTAAAACAACAAACTACAAGAAAAGTGTCCAGTAAAATATTTAAAAATGTCGTAGAATTTAATTCCGTATTCAAAATGATACCTTCCCATTAAAAAAGCTGCAAAGCGCTGAAGACGTACGTTGAAACAAATTTACTTCAGACACAGATTCTACGTAAAAAAAAACGTAAAGACCCGTCCTATTTTTAAAATTATTTTCAAACAAAAGAAATAAAGGGAGGGTTGTTTATAATCACACACAATTATATATATATAAAGACGCACCAGGACTGCTCCCACCAACACCTCACAACCTCCGGACTAAGAGTATAGTTTCCAGCTTTCCCGTTCTGTACTATATATACCAATTTTGTAGCTCTCAAGCTTATCTATCCTTGTAGACTAAGAGTATTTTCATATTTTATTGTAAAACGTTTTTCTTGTTAAGATATCATAGCATGCACTGGCAATTTCTTATTGTTTGCTATTAGTCAAAAGTTGCTTTACTTTCAATTCTTCTCCGCACCAAGGAAGGTCCCCCAGCCGTGAAGAACGAATGAGCAAGCCTACTATGACCTAGCCTAGCATTGCCTTTGGATCCCTTAATGGATCCAATTTTTTCACGGGCTTTAATTTATTTAAGTTTCCAATTCAAGGTTACGTATCATTATCTCCACTAATGTCAGGATTTTTAGTTTGCAAGAGGCTCGCGTTTGAATTTAGTGTTTTTGTTCGGCTTAAAAACTGCAAGCGTTAGAGGCTGAAATAATAGCCTATTGACAACCCTTACAACCTAACTTCGGTTATGGGAAGGATAAGACCGAGGACTAAAAAAACCAAAGTTGATAAAAAGACACAAAAATCATAAGCTCAAGCTAATAATGTAAACTAATAATTATTATGTAATATAACACTGATGAGAGATGGTGCTCATTTCCAAAACAATCTTTCAGTTTTTGTTTTCAAAGCAAGATTTTTGTCAACCATGACTCTTTTTGAAAAAATATAGAGAGAAATTCAATTAATCGCTAATGAACAATATTATTATTAATTCACAAAAACAAAACACTTGATGGAAGAGTGTCAGATCATTTGTTCATTTAACATGGAGAGAATTAGTTCATATGAGAAATATGCCATGGCGAAGGTTGGTATACCACGTAAAAGAGCTATGCCGAATCCCCTGTACAAACCTTGGGCGCCTCGCGAGACGACAAATTTTTTAATGTCTCTCAATTTGGCAGGCCTACCTGAAAAATTGAAATATATCTAAACGATACAATAAAAAGTACAAATTCGATGTTAAACTCCAATACACAGACCTACAGTCTGTAAATGGACGCCTACAACAGCGAAAGGATACGCAAACGACTGGGCCACAACCGAAGACACCATGCTGCAACATACCACCTCCTGACCGAAAGCAGATGAGCCGTACCTTTTCTTATACATTTTCTTCAGGCTCTACAAATAATGCAAAAATAATTATGTTAAAATTAATTCTAAAAACTTATTGCTTCATTTGTGTTGAGACGTCTGATCATATTGATTCAGTTGTTCAGATTCAGAAGAATAGATAAAGATTTTACATTTACAAAACCATTTTAATTTACAAAAATAAAAGAAGTGAGAAAGTTTTGTAAGATAAACTGCAATTACTTTCTTATAATCATTCACTTGTGACATAAAATGTTTCTAAACTTTGATTAAATAGTAATACTTTTGATGATAATTTTTAATGTCAGACTGCCTCCATAATTGTTTTTTAAATATAAAAAATTTAAATGTAATACCTCATATGTGCTGAAATCAATTGAACTAAAAATTAAAATTCCAAATATTGAGGTAACGTAGCCCCTGAAGAGAAAGCGATACCCCTCATTCTTGTAGCCTTTTATCAGAGTATTAGTAAAGTTATTTTCTTTTCCAGCTTTACGCAGTATGAATCTCGTTTTTACTACCTAGACAAAACATATTGCTAGTTGTTGCGTGATTTAAAATTTGTGCGTTCTACTCCGATGAATTAATTTGGTAGATGTTAAAAGACAATTAGGGATGAGGGCAATTACACAGAAAACACCCGGTTTCTTAGCGGAGCTTTCGAGGCATAATATACCCTTCATCAGCACTCGGCTCAATGGGACTGTATTCCAGTCTGGAACCATTATATAAACTAAAGACAGTACTACTAAACGTGTAGAGATTAGTGACCGTTAATCGATAATTATTCAGATTTCGTGAGATGCGGTCTGGTGTGATGTAGGTTTCAGAAAAACATTTCCTTATCGTGCCAACGTTTCAATCTTTATTGAGATCATCTTCGGGGCCTGGGATTTACAAACATTGTTTACATTTAACAAATACATATAGAATGTGGAAAAATGAATGCAAAATATATTTTATATTAAATCAAAGTATTTCTACTCGATCAAAGTGTTTGTCATTGTGTACTTGTGCCATTCTTGCGTGTCTTGTTGAGAGTGCCAGTGAGATTTTGCTGTTTTATGTTGATATATGTTGGATATAATAAGTACTACTAAACCAATTACGTGCCAGGACTGATATTGGCCATTGTTAGTTTTAATATTGTAAGTGTATTTTCGTATTTTTTAACTTTTAAATTGATAGTATTACGGGCAAAAGGGGAAGTATCTCAACAGCTCAACAAAAAACTTATTATTTCTTTCTAAACCACCTCATCATCACTGATCACCTTTTAATAAAAATCCATTTTGTTTAGTGGTAGTTAGCCAAGTTAATTCTTTCAATTTATTATTCTTTTTATGTAAAGTCTTGGTTGAAACGAAAAAGTCAGCGCCACGAGCAGGATTCGAACCCACGACCTTCGGCTCAATACGCCGTTACTCTTACCAGTTGAGCTCTCATGACTTTGATCCACTCGGGTACCGACTCGCCATCTTAACCTGCAACCTTGCGAATTTTCTTTTAATATAAAATTATGATGATGACGTCTGATCATTAATATTGGTGATATCAGAAGAAGTAGAAAAATATTTGGACTCATCCAGTTAGTTCAGTTAAATATTAATGCTCGTTACATGCCCAATTTTTGCGACATTTTCCATTTCGTGACATTGTTTGAGAACACCTTTCATTGGGTATTACTTTATAGAGTAATACACATTTTAATACAATTATGCTGTGAAAGTGTACTTCTGAATTTAAAGAAGAAGGTGCTCATCGACCAAAACTGTTTTTACGAAAGTTGCTAATAGCCATACCATTTAAAAAAATATGGAGTGTTTTCATTTAGAATTATTACGATTTAAAAGTGTTAAATAAGGTGTAAATATATATAAAAAATAATCCATTCCTTACTTCGATAGGGTGGACAATTGAATGAGCAATTAAACCAGAGACCCCTCCAGCTATCATCCTTTCTGCTGTCGTCAATTCATGAGTACGGTCCTTGACTAATACATGTTTTAACTCGTTGAAAGTGACGAACCTAATGGTGACTTCTGGCATCGCTTTAACAAGGTTTATACCGTTACCTGTCGTCAATAATTGATTAACAGGCCATAGATTCGGAAAATATTTGAGCTCACCTCGCCACATGCTGGAAATGCCTCCTTCTTTTATCATCATCTTCAACCCATTATAAATAGTCACTTTTGAACTGCTCGCCTAAAACAAAAACAAATAAAAGGTGGAAGATGGTAAACTAATAACTAACACCTTCAGAACAAACCTGTGCAATAGTTTTTAAACGATCCAATGGAGCTGTAACCGTCCTGGAGGCGATGGCCGCCGAGCTACCTGCAAGCAAGTGTTTCCACACTCGAACGCCATACTTTAATTCCTCTGATTCTTTAGAATCCTTAAATCATTAATGTTTAATTGTGAAATTTCTTTGGTCTGCCCGATGATGAACCTGTAAATTCGTCGTTACCGAACATCTTGGTGTGACAGACCATCCCGGCTAAGAATGCCGGACCGGATGATCGGTAAGGATCAAATTACAAATTAATGTCTAACTAAGAATTTAAGCACTTAGTTTAAACATCATTAACTTAAAAATGGTGTTAAATTGCAACACTATATTAAACAGATGAATGTAGAACAAAGTTACTCTCTGCTGGGTCCTAAGACACGTGGGAGTAGAGGGCAACAAGAGCGCGGACGCACTTGTAAGGAAAAAGGGCTGCAGTACTGCTGATAAGATCTGAGCCTTTCAGGCATAATCATTTACACTATCAATGAGTCTTAGACCATAGGAAAAAATAAAAATGAGGAAACAGTTCATTCATTGGGCATACACAGTCCAAGTACCTTCCAACAAATTAAGGAAAGAAACAACATAAATCATTAAAGGAAACATTAAATCGGCTTTTGTTTGATTGAGCAAGATTGACATAATCCAACACGATGCGCACAGATTCTGCAAAAAAGCAGAGAAAACTACCAACTAACACCTACTAACCATTCAAATAAATAAGATGGCCGATAAATAGAGAAAAAAGCTCAGTTTCACAAACCGTTCTAAGTGGGGATCGGCAATAGAAGGAAGAACGTATTCCTAAGTTTCAAGAAGGGTGCTTCGATCGAAAGTAAATTGGGCAAGTCAAAAATATTTTATTTTTTATTATTATTATTTTATTACCTGCCGTGGCAAAATCTCATCGAAAGCCTACTTATGACAAAGTTAGCAAATTATTAGTTGAGGAAAAAGTTGCCAGCAGTTTTAATAAAATTCCTGTAAATATTTTAGCATTTGCGTCAGTGCAAAGTGGCTCTGCAGTCAATCAACATTTTTAAAAAGCGTAAAAGTTAGGAATTTTCAAAAGAATGGGAAAATTATTTTAAAAATTTTAGCTTTCTGGTAGGTTTAAGAGAGTGTTTATTGTAATGAGGTCAAAAATTGGGGGATATTTTACTAGGCTAACTGACGATAAATTTGACTTGTGAGACAGAAGAAGAATAGTTAAGGTTATTTATTATTAACTTCCATTGTGCTGGTCACACAAAAGCATTACGGTCTTTGACCAATGCATTTACTACAGTGTTCACTAAAATTCAGATTGGTTATTCGTCTTAAATTACAATAAATAAAGCTAGGTATTTCTTCAAGCACTTATTTCTCTTTACCTGAATTAATTTGTAAGTGTTGGTTCCGTTTTCGCACACCCTCAAGTTGCCCATAAGTTTTATTAGAAGTATAGTTTTTTTTATTTGTTCGTTTATTTTTTTTGTGTGTGTGAGAGAGAGAGAGAGAGAGAGAGAGAGAGAGTGTGAGAGAGAGAAAACGAAGAGTGAGTGAGATAGAGATAGATTAGTCAATAGATAGAGAGACTGCTAGATAATAAACAGAGAGATGGAGTTAGATTGAGAAATCTGACGGCGCACTCTTCATTAATTAGGCAAAAATGAACACTCATGATGGTCGTCTAGCATAGTGAAAAGCTAGATAATGGCATTGTGACGTCCAACGTTTTTCAAAGCAGTTCCGCCATGTTAGATTGAGGAATTAAAGTGGGGCAAAGAAGCTGATCCAACTCTACAAAAGGAAGGACGACATATAGCGTTTCGTCAACATAGATAAACGCCTAAAAATGAAGCATTTACAACGACCGTTATTTATGTCAAATTTTAACGGATCACAGGAACTTCAAGTCTGTTATATTCCTACCGCCTAAAAGAATCACCAGCATGCGTAGGTGGAACACCAGAAGAGACATTATCACGTGTGCTATTTGAATGTGAACGATATGCTATACCAAGAGAAAATTAATTAACCCGCTCTATATCCCGATCGCGGACAGAGAATTTATAGTAAATGACTAATGTATGATGGAGTATTGGGTTACGACCGTCAGACAATGCAAAATGGGAACTAAATAGAACCCAGCAAGGCTCAGAGAACCAAAAAAGAAAAGGCCAGACGGTTTAGCATAGTGATTGAGTTGTAAAAACTAGTAAAATTCTCTTCTATTTTTCTAAAATTGTAATAATAATAATAATAGTTACTGCTTGATTTGATCCCAACATTTTTCTAAGTCTATTTAGGGATGGTTAGGGTTAGTTTTTAAAAAAAGTGTTCTTTCTTCCAGCAATTTGTGCATGAAATGAGGAACGTCTGCCGTCACAACAATTTAACGAAGAAAATCATTACAAAACAATGTCATTTTATTGATTAATGCATCTACATTTGAAATTGAAACGACGAAACATAAATAGCCTCTTAAATTCTAGATAAACGAGTATAATAATCAAGATTATATAGCCTTATTTTTCTTAAAGGGAAGTAAATTTACTATCAATGCAACCATCTACTCTAATTATCGAGTGATTAATGAATGTATAACTGAAGGTTTATAAGTTATTTTCGTTCATAACATAAGAGATAAATCACTTTTTAAATGAGTGAATAAAATTTCAGAAAAATAACTGGTTCCGCGCAGCCCGAAAACACTAAAAATTTGACCCTAGTTTAAAGTGAAATAATTTTTTTCTGCCATTTTACATTGCTTTTCCCATAAGGATGTTTAAATTTTACAGTCTAAACATTTTTGATTCCTCTTATCTTTATAAATTAATATTATTTTATTATCTGATGTTGTAACATCATGAATAATAAGTTTGTACTATTAATATAATATTATTTTAACAAAACACAATAAAATTCATTCACTTTCAGCTATAAAGTATACGGATATGATTACCTGAATATTACTTACAACGGTAATTTTTGATGATATTGCATCGTGAGGCATGCTAAGTTTTCATAGTTAAACCACGATGGTTGGCCTGTCCAGTCCTCCGAGAGTTTACATTTCTCTTCCCTATGTCGAATGCGACGGCTAAAAAAAAATTACAGACTTCCTTAAAACATTGAAACTAGGAACGGTCAAATTTGGCGCGATACATTTAGTTTGTCATCCAATCCTCAAGCAGGGACCTATTTGTGTTCCTTATGTAGCTCTTTTGTATGTTTGTATCTGAATCCTTCCACAGATTCTGGTCGGGCGGACGAGGCTATGGACTAAAACAGCATTACCGGTCATTTTTCAATACATGTACCATCTAATCATAAGGAAAAAATGTAATACCGAAATTTTCTCTTTTCCTTGTTAAATATCATTTCTACAACATTTTTAAACTATTTATTATTATTTTTGTGAATTATACCAGTGTGTAACCGAACATAAAGAAAGGTTATTCAATCAGCCCTCAGCTGTAAATAAATTTATATAAAAGGCAAATTTAAAAAAAAATTATTTAGTTGGAATAAAAGGTTAAAAGTGTGCAAACTAAGGCAAAATATAGACGAATATTGTGTTATATTTCTTTAAAATATTTTCTGAAAGAGTCGTTAAATTTTCTTTATTTTTAGAAAAAACAATCCAACTAGAATTGTTTTGTTTTTTTCCTAAAATTGTCAATTATTAGATGTTTTTGAGAATGATAGTATGTTATTATTATTACGTAGTGTGACGTACATATTTCGCGATGACGGCATGTGATGATGAAAGAAAGCAAATTTCAATGCGAAAGTAAGGGAGCCACCTACACTTAACCAATCTACACTATTAATTCAATAATTATTTAGAAATCGTGAGATGCGGTCTGGCATCACCACACACATTATTAATTAACCTATTCCCTTCTTGATCAGCCTATCGAACAGATGCCGGGATACCTCAAGGAATAAGGTAACCCAATCTTTGGTCCCCTTCTGTACACAGTATATATTTCAAATCGTACCCTTCTTGAAACCATTTTCACCGCCTACGCGTATGGTACCGCAATCTTTTCTCACTGTTCGCTCTACAAGTGATGCGTTGCTGAAGGAAAAGCATTTGTTAATATATATTTATACAAGTTAAAAGAAATTAGGCAACCTGGCACTCATTATGGAGGTTTAAGGAAGCGAAGGTCTCAAAGCCATTGTCGTAGGTAAGTGTTGGTAAAGATTGAGCAGTTACCTGGATCCAAAGCTTGATTTAGAGCTTGTGGATAGGGGATCGGACTAGTTATTTGACAAATAATGCTGAGATCGTTGTAAATAGTGACGTTAACAACGTTGAAAATTTGTTTCAGGACTTTGGCAGAATTTCACACACTGGATATTAGTTTCTTTGGCTTTGAGAAACCCTAGTTCCTCAGCTTTTGAGTAAATTGGTAGTTTCTTGACTCAAGTTGGGTTTTGACGATCAAAATATATTTTGATTTTTGGCAGATTTTTATTTTATGAGGCTTTGCAGTTGCCCAAATCTTCTAGGAATTACACGTCAGTCTAATGTATAGGTATGGTTCAATGTGTCCTGGTGGGTGCTCCTTGTTTCTGATGTAAAGCACACATCAAGTCTTTTCCCAATGTTGATATACACATTTCTCACCTTTTTGCTCTAGTCTTGATAAACAATTTTCCTGGATGCAAAAGATAGGATTCGAGCTGGAAGACAGAATCCTATTCAATATATCAGAAGAAAATCATTGTAACATTACATATTGGTGATAACAAATTTTAAATAACAAATAGGAAAAATTCGTCACTATCATTAAAAGCTTTTGATAGCTTTTATCTGTTTTCGGGCGTAAGCAGATTACCTCGCGTGTGGAATGTTCATAATGTCTAATGAAATTGAAACCACTCTCATCTCCGGTAAATAAGTTAGGGGATACCCTTATAAAACCACTTCCAAAATAACGTCTCCCAGGCTATGTTAGTAGCTGGAAAGTTAACCGTACTTAGATAAATGGACCACTTTGTCTATAGATGAACGGCAAACTTCAACTTAAATCAAATAGTGTTAAGTGACTTTTGCAAAGTTGAGACTCTGAGGCTCTATATATCATGAATCGGTTCATAGGAATGTATACTAATTTCCCTATTAATTATGTAGTACGTACCTTAACAAGTTGAACTTTGTACTTTTATTTCCTGATGCGTATATATTGTTTAGTGAAAAATTGGAGAAAAAAACTTGTTACTTTTATCTTCAAAGGGACAGTGGTAGCCAATTGCTTTGGGCCTATGTACTCGTATTTACCACACTAGGGGTTCTGGATTCGAATCCCGGCACGGCCCTTGGAACGGATATTGATCATAGTATAATACTGTTTGAAACCGTATTGAAACTTCGTACGTGACACCCAACGGGTAGTTCGATTTAAAATGCTCATGGATAACTTTTATTTTTAATAGGATCGAAATTAAATTAAGTCATAAGCAAGGCCCTCGCGTTGTACCATATCATTACTAATAATGAAAGGAAGAAGTATTGTTCTGGAAATTTAAAGATTTCTTCATTTTACACACTACTTGATCTTAAATTCGTACGTACTCCCTCAACGTTTGAGGAAATACTTGGATTGCAGGACAGAAACGACTGAAGCGTACCGAGAAGATTGACGAGTCGGCTAAGGATGGAACCTCCGAACTTAACCACCGCGATCATCCTCTGATGATAAAAATGCAATAAAAACTATGATTAAAAGAAAGTGGTATTGGCGGTCTGCCGGATCGGCAAAGAAGCGCAGAAAAAGGGCCACACTCATTAAATTAATAAGCCATGCGAGGGTGACACACCTTTGGACCAAAGTCCACTTACGTGTCCAGCATGTAGAGAAAGGTTTCTTAATGAGTCTCACTTAATGTGAAACTCCTTGATTGCATGAGACAGAGCGCGATAGAGAGTGTGCGGGAATGTCACTCGAAATGAGAATTGAGCTTGGACGGCAGGGAGTGTCTGGGTCGCCTGTACCTATTTTTAAAGGAAAGATTGTTTTATTGTACATAATAATGTTTTTTTGAATGCAAAACGTGTGAATGAATTTGTTGACGTGAATGTGTAGTGGGAGAGAGCTGATGGCCATCGACCCTCAATTAGGTTAGTTTTACAATAGGGCTAAACTGTGATAGAGGAATGTCAAAGACCCTAACTGGATGAATGTTACGTGTATAAGTAAGCATATATTTATGGATGCATGAGAGTATGAATGAATTCAGAAATTGATTGCGATGGGAACCCTGAAGTCCAACTTCGGTCTCTGGACAGATAAGAACAAAGTCTTACCCCGGATGGAAGATTCTCGTGACCTACCGGTAATTTAATTAAATTACCAAATCTAGAATTGCCTATAGACTGCGAGAAGTCAAGTAATAAGAAGAAGGCTCAACTCTGTACAGGCGTGCACAATTGATATATAGATCAGTAATCAGTATGAGTTAAAACTACACGGGTATGATGACGTTCTCGAACTACAGGTTTGACTTGTTTTTCCGTTATGCAACTCTTTTACTACCCATAAAACATGGAACAAAAAACAACCATAAGATAGTATCTTCTACATTTATTGGCATACTACAGTGTTGTCGAATATTCTGTTTTGTTGGTGGTTTTTTTACTAGACGTGTTATTTTCCTTGCAAAATCACAGATAAATAAATGCCGAATGTTTGAGCTTGGAAATATAATGTTTTACAAACAGTTGTTTTCAAGTTGGGTCAAAATCTCCTCTTTGGAAACCATCCTGGCCCTTAATCGCAGGGGAAAATTAGTACGGGATTTATTTTTACGTCCTGGGGTAGGTTATGAGACATGCGCTCCCGATCCGAGAGAGCCCCGAATGCCGTGGGTTCAGTGCTGGACCAAATCTCCAAGAGTGAAGACCCTGACATCTTCTCTTTTTCCGTCGGTACGTCTTTACTTATTTTTGCAAAAATATAATAATGTCATGCTTAAAAGAAATATTTTTGTGATTTTGTTGTAATTATGTTTTTTAAAGGGTTTTAAAATTTAAAGGAAAACGCATTACCATCACTGTTTAAATAAATAAAAAAATCATTTAGCTTCCTAACTAATGCAATAAATTTACATTCCTTTTATTTTAAGTTATTAATGAACGTAAAACAAATCAAATTAGCCAATAATTCATAAAACGGCCTGAAGAAGAAATTAGATTTACCAAGGCCCTTTAATTGATTAAATTAACTCGGAACTCAAACTTATTTATCCTTTTTTAGCAGCTTTCCTGTGCAAAAACGACATATAAAACAATTCTTATTTAATTAAAATATACGCAAATTAAAGGAGATTGGAATTTTTTATCTTATTTTGGTCTTTAATATCTGACATTATAAATAAATTTTAACTATTTTAGTGACTTTGTATTTTAGGTGTTTTTTTTTTAACGAAAAATATTTTCTCTTCACATTTCTATGGAAATGATGCAACCACAACTTTTTCAGTTGTTCTTTGCTAGGGGCTTGTTAACTTATTATTTGAATAGGTTTGAGTTGTCGAAAAGCAAAATACCCAGTTTATTATAAAAGAAGAAAAGTAAAAACTAAATACGTAACAATGCATATTAAACTGAAACCATTATACCAACACAGAAAAATCAAATGCTGTAACATTCGAAATAATTAATTTATTATCGAGCAGAGAACAGTTAATTTTTTTAACAAAGCTTTTAACAATTAATTTTGGTGGCTGCATTTATATACTATGTGGGGTTGTTCAGTGTGAAATGCAAAAAAACCAACTTGAGCGATAGTACACTGTAATGCAATAGACTGCCACAAAAATTATTTTTACAGCTGATTCCGCTGAATATATTTTCAAAAAAGTGTGTATGATGTAAATTCATTTCAAAAATTTTGAGAATTGGTTCAATGTGGTAGTAAAGAAATGAGTAAATGTGCTTGACAAGCGTGAGGAATAATGGATTTTCGAAAATGTTCTACTATGGGTGGGTACAGAGTTGTGGTATTCAGTTTTTCGTGCAATTGAAATTTT
This sequence comes from Cimex hemipterus, assembly GCA_039619505.1. Taxonomy (NCBI): domain Eukaryota; kingdom Metazoa; phylum Arthropoda; class Insecta; order Hemiptera; family Cimicidae; genus Cimex; species Cimex hemipterus. Next base: position 2,373,901 of record CM077107.1, on the reverse strand, counting down.
GTCATTAAAAAGAATTAAGTTATCTCTGTCGATTAAAATCTTGATTTTCCTATGAGATACGTAATTCTGGGGCTTTTGATCTACCATACTTCTAAAAAATGTTGTATTGTTCTTACCAGCCATTCGTAAAACTTAATTACTGAAGCACTTTTATTAAAATCTTCAAAGATCATCCACCTATTGTTTACTATTATTATTATTATTATTATTTTATTTTAAAGCTTCCATTCAAGAAACTCATAACAATGCTCGGTTCTCCGCTTACATCCATAAATACAAAGTCTTTATACAATGGTAATGTGATAGAATTAATTAATTTAATTACGTCAGTTAGGAAGTGAATAGGGGAAAAATAAAGGATTCACCCTGTAATATTGTATTCAAATATCATTCCTTTGTAGGAAAGGGACAGACACTACGTTTACGAAAATGTTTGGCTAATTCTACATTGATAATATAGGTTTGCCATGGTTTATTATTTTTGGCACTATCGAATGCTGTCCTTTTTAAAAATTAAAAAAACTGTATAAATTTTCTTATTAAAATGAATTAACCACTCCTACCGTTATAAATATGTTAACATGATCTTCCTTTTTTGAAAAAATTAGACATTCCGAAACAAACTGAAATTTCTTGTGTAGATTTAATGAAATAGAATATTCCAATTAATATAACTAATTCAACACATTTAAAAGAAAAGTAATTTCGAGGATATTAATTCATTTTGAAATAAAACAAGAATTTTCTAACTATATCTTTAAAAAAAGACTTTATTATTATTTTTTAGTAGAAGGGATGTCTTCTTTTTGTAGTTATCCAATCTATATTTCCTCTACCCACTGTCGACATTGGATATCTGTTAATAGGCCCATTTTTAAGTGATATTTTACTGCAGCATGACCTATAAGTACACACCTATTAAAAGTTGTGTTGTAGATTCCTTTCTGCTGTGTAAACTTTTCTCCTTGCGTCGTGTTTTATTTGCGAGTAAACGTTTTCAGTATTTGTTGTGGTCTTTCTAAGATTCTTGGATGTTTTAATGTGACTATTATTTAGGCCTCAGAATATATGTGTTTTTCTTTCTTTTTCTGACTTTGTAGGTCCAAGGTTTTTCAGAATATTAAGGTAGGCAGTTTCAGACTAGTTTGTAGTCCACTTCTTACGTTTGAACAACTTTAACATTTAGTCATTTATTTTTTTGACCATTTTACATGGTTAAGAGGGATATGTTTTGACAGATTTGAAAGAACTGAGAACTTGACGCCCACACGGTGGCCTATACCTGATGAAACAAATCATGTCATCCGCAGTGAGTGTGTTATGTGCTACCTGGCTACCTTATAGAGTTATTATTGTTGTACCCTTGAAAAGTTTGTTATTGATTTTATGTGCACATGTTTCCACAGCTAATAATTTGGCTTAAAGGATAACTGCGCTGGTTTCTAGCGCCTTGTGGCGTTCATATTTTGGCCTCAGTACGCCCACTTCAGTCTCCTTTTTTCAGCCTTTTTCTATACAATAGAAGAACATAAGTTTTCTTAATTTATCTCCTTATATTGCTCTCTCTTCAAGTTTTATACAGTAGAATCCCGGTATATCGTTTCTCCAAGGGGACGGAAAAAAATACGATATATCGGGATGTTCGCTATAACGGGATTTTGTTAAATCGGGGGTATAAATGAAACAAAATACGGAATATCGAAGTTATATATATGTAATTACATATGTACACATTTTATTACATAAAATTTGAGATTCCCAATCTCGTTGCAAAAAACTTAGCTTTTTCCCTCAGAATCTGCCCTCCGACTGGCACATTTGAATTTCTGGCCTGGTTCATCCATTTAACAAGAGCGTTCTCTATATCAGGAACCTCACCTTTTGCGAATCGCTTCTTTTTCGAGTTTTCATCCGCTGCTCTTATGGCGTCTTCTTTTTTTAAAATCGATGTTATCGTCGACGGTGCCACTTTATAACGCCGCGCGACACAAATTTGTTTTTCCCCACTTCTAATGGCAGAAATAATTTCTTTTTTAACTTTTATAGAGAGTTCTATTCTCTTCGGAGGCATTTTGGATACTGATTCGAAAAATATTTTATCCGTTGCTTTTGTTCGAAAGACGGTACATCCGGTGTTGAAAACATTGTATGAAAAAATTCCTAGAAAACTCATTACTTCATTCCACGGAAAAATACGATATACAAGACGTTTGGCCCGAAAAAATACGAATTATAAGACGTTTTTCCTATTTTAAAGGCGGAAAAAAATACGATATACCGAGGGGACAGAATTGCATTGGTTTTATACGAATTATCGAGATTTTTTCAAGGGACCAGAACTATCATACGATATACCGAGATATACGATAAATCGGGATACGATATACCGGGATTCTACTGTATTTCAATTTACAAATCTACTAATTCATTTGATATGTCAAAAACTAACGTTTTGGGCCATGTCAGTTAACTCAGTGAAAATGTTTTATATAAGTAGTAGTAGGTCAATACTGTCTTTCTACGACGGATTCTCAGTCCCTAACATGTCCCCATTGTTTTGACATCAAATAATATATCATAAGAATATAACTCATTCCTGGTAAAGCCTTATTCAATTAATTCATTCAATTGAACTATTCTAATTATTATTATTAATATACAACACATAAAAGATAAGTACCCTACAATTTATAAAAGTGTATATTGCATTTATTTATTTTGCACTGAATCGAGAAACTCACGACTTGATATTTAATAGATATTATTTATTCAAAACCAATTTCTTTTCAGTCTTATCGAAAGACATCGAACTTAACAAATTAATTAATAAAGTCCAAGGAATGCAGATGATACATTAGGTCAGGTTTACTGGTGGTTTTAAGGGGGCTAGTCTTGTGTTGTGGATTAATTTATGAGAATAGAAGTATATTTGTGTCAGTATAAAATACTTGGTTCAAAATTTATATTGTTTACATCTGTATTGTATTGTTACCGAGTAACATATGTTTTGTATTTCAATTAGGCCTGGAAATGAATCGAATAAAGGTCCAAATGTAAACCAAAAAACTTATTTTTTTAAAATACTTTATTCCTCACCGCGCTCCTGACGTCAACAACATATTACTTTAATTTAGGATAAAATGGGTAGGTGAGTTGGCTTCATTGTAAAGGGCATTCGGATGTAGTTTCTTATTCGTGTTCAGATTGAAAGGGTGCTTGATGTCCTTTATTTTTAATTTAATTTGTAATTATTCAGAAATCGTGAGATGCGGTCTGGTGTGATGTAGGCGTCAGAAAAACATTTTCTTTAACGTGCTACGTTTCGATCTTTATTGAAATCATCTTCAGGGCTCAAAGAGTTGGTTCTCCACCAAACATGAAACAGTAATATCGCATTAGCAGTCTCAACATGACACGCAAGAAGGGCACAATTACACAGAAGACAAACACTTTGAGTGTGTAAAAATACTTTAACTGAATAGTTAAAAAAATGTATTGTGCATCGTATAAATTCACTTTTTTCCACATTCAACATGTATTTGTTAAGTGTAAACAATGCTTGCGAAGAAAACGCTTTTCTGAAACCTACCTCACACCAGACCGCATCTCACGTTTTCTGAATAATTATTGATTAACGTTCACTAATCCCACACATTAATTTTTAATTTGTGATTTATTTATGTTAAAAAGCACAGAATTCAATAGTGAAAATATGCAGTAGAGTGGTGGAATTAAAATTCCAGCCCTCATTGGACGTTTTTAAATATTTTGCTCACTTTTTCAATCATTATTAATATTTTTAAAATCTTGATGGAGGGATGATGTCGAACAAAAAACAGTTATTGTTTTCAAGTTGGTTTTATCCTGATTATTAATACCAACTTAAAAAGATTGTGCTACCAAAGAGGAAAGGCTAGCACCTCTATTGAGCAATTAATTTTGCCTAACGTTTTTCTCAAACATTAAGTCAGCATTATGTAATGCAATTTTTGTAACAACATGAACTTTTCCAACAAAGAATATAAGAAATCCGTTCTTTAAAAAAAATGTCACGATAAATTCTACAGGTGAGATGAGAAACCATGCCAGAGCTTAAGAATGATACATCATCTCCCTGAGAGATATTAAACCTTCAAGTGAGATTTTATTAATGCGTTCTAGTGGGAATTGTTGCTTTGTTTATCTGTCTCTAATCATGATTTATGACTACTGGACCGTTTTTCGTTTTATCACACACAGAATGATATATTCTAGTTTTAATGTATCTTGTGTTATTCAATTCAGTATAAATGTATTGCCGTTTTTGTGGTGAAAGAAAACACTGGGCCAAAATAAATGCTAAATTATTTTATCCCACTCGTAAGACTGTCCAACGTAAGAAATAGTGCTTAATATATTAATTTTATGGCTATAAAAAGCTTTTTAATAATAACAACTTGTATTTGACAGTCAGAGGTCATCTTGCTTGATACTTACTATCTCTTATTACGTTCTTATTTATCAAACATCTGCATTACTGTCAGTAATAATTCTGCCTTCAAAGATTTACCTATCCTAAAAACCATAGGTGTATCCAATTTATATTTTAAACAAAATGAATGTGCTAACTATTATTGTAGGAAAGACTCGAGTCTTCACCCAGACATGCTTGAATTCAACTCGTTTTACGGGATTTTCTCAGCTAGGCTAGTATATTAAAATATCTGTGTTGATCACTTTTGCGTAACAAATGAACCGTTCGAAATACATCCATAGCAGTTTTTCCTTTTCCCTCTCACTATTCTTTCTGAAGCCAAACCGGGAAAAAATAAAACTACTATTTAAAAAAATCAACATTTATTACTTTGCTAATTTCCATAGCAATTATCACTGTATTGCAGAATTTGAATCTCCAAAATAAAAGCTAGGTTATAATATACGTGTTGATACTTCGACTGTAAAACAGTCAATCAGCAGAATGTAAGCGTCAGCATTCGGACGGGAAAAATCACTAAGAAGAGTTGATTCCTAGAAAATACACTCACAAAGATAAAAGATCAGACTTGCGGTTTATTTATTATTTTTACGTATGCAATTTGTTCTGTTCGACGGGTCCCTCTGCAGTGCTTTAAGAAGCTACAATCATAAAAGTAGTACATTATACATTGCTTTATCTTATACACGGTCATACTACATGTATGACAAAGTTCATCAGGTGCTTCTTCACGGGAAATCCAACAAAAACGTTCATATGAAGTGTGGTCATATTCCATTCATATGAAAAACTCGTATGCCGATATTCAACTTTCTAGATTTTTTTCTTTCAACTATCTACAGTTTCCTCATAAATCTACTCGTAGCTCTAATTATTCATCTTTGGAAAACTTGAAAAGAAAACAATGAAAAAAGAGAGTTAAATTTCCATTATGAATGCCCCGTTATACAATTTTCAACTTAATTTGTGCTAAAATTAAAATTTGCAAAAATAAATTTACAGTCAGGTTTCTAAGGGTAAACCATCCTCTATAACTATGAAGTAAATGCATACATTTTATTGTAAATAGGAAAAAAAGTAGTAACGGTTTGAAAAAAGGAAGGTTACTTTCGCAGTTAGACTTTTTGTCCTGGGCTAAATTTATTTCCCGACTTTAACGTAATAAAAAAACATGAAACGAAAGAAAAATGAATTAAAACACATAAAAAGGAGACAATAGCTAACAATCAAAGCAGAACAAAATACCAGTACGCTCAAAAAAGGACAATACTGGACAAATATATACACTCAACTTTAACCTAATAAAAAGAACATGTAAAAATGAAAGACAATCCCATAAAAAAAAGAGACAATAAATGTAGTGAACAGCAAAACTACGTTGGATTTTCTTTCTTTTTTGTGTTTGTTTTTGACATTGGGTTAAGAATTGGGTCATGGTTCGTACAAACATTTTTACAGTATTTGAGGTGTAAAAGCACCTGACAAACTTCGTCAAACAAGTACTACATAGTAACTTTTAAAATCCCCAAAAAGGACCTGTGGAACAAGTAAAATTGAACAGACAAAAATAATAAATTACAAGGGCGATCACGGCTAGTTTGTTTTTAAACATTTTTATAATACGGTACTCATTCACAACAAAAATTCATGTTTATTATTTCTTTACTCCAGCTATTTATTTGGCGTAAAATAGTAATGTCGAAAATATTTTCTTGTCCAAAATAACTTTTTACTGTGCAGGTATGAAAACAGACTCTCCAACTAGCTTACTTCGTGTCTACTCTGTAAATATTGAGTTGTCCGGAAAATAATGCAGGATTTTGGTATTAAACAAAAAAAAAGAAACTAGTTACTTTAAAGCAATGTTCTTTAATCAAAATAATTTCCCATACTCTCAATACATTTCTCCCAACGTGTTGGTAACTTATTAATTCCGTCTGAGTAGAATTCAGAATTTTTAGAATTGATAAAGTCAATAAATGCATTTTCCAGTTCCGTTTGATTTTTGAATATTATGTGTTGTAAGTAGTGGTCCAGGTGTCTAAAAAAATGGTAGTCAGTAGGCGAGAGGTCCGGAGAGTAGGGTGGGTGAGGCAAAGTTTCATAGCCAAGCTCCAATAATTTTTGTGACGTTACACGTGACACATGTGGTCGAGCGTTGTCATGCAACAAACTTTTCCACTTTTCCAATCGCCTTGAGGTGGTCAGCGACGGTCGTTTTACTGACTTTGAGTTGCTCTGCAAGTTCTCGAACAGTTGTTTTGGGGTTTTCTTCCACCACTGATCGCAGAACATCATCATTAAGAGAGGAAGGCCTTCCACGACCTTCTTCATCTTCAAGGCTGAAATCTCCCTCCCGAAATTTTTTAAACCACCTTTGCACAGTGCACTCATTAACACAACCCTCGCCCCAGACTTGGTTAATGTTTCTAGCCGTTTGGGCTCCGCTTCGGCCGAGTTTAAACTCGTAAAAGAAAATCGTACGAAATTCTCGCTTTGACATTATAAGGATGACTGAATTATTTCCAAGTAGCGGAATGCTACAGAGGTAAACAAACAATATCATTTGGAAGAGGATTAATAAGTGTTGACATTCATACAAATGAGTAATCCTGTAAACGTAAACAGAATATTTTATATAGATTTTTTTTAATGAAAACTTAAAATCCTGCATTATTTTCCGGACAACCCAATATTTATTAATTACTCATCTTTTCATAATTTTAGACTAATAAATAAGAAATCCAAAATTTTAATACTTGTCAGTTCTTATTATTGAAATGACTGTTAATGGATTTATGATGAAACTTTTAAATTCAAAATGATGTACAAATAAAAATAGCTTTATTATAACCTATTATGTCTATAGAGCAAAACGATGAGCGAGGAAAGGAAATAAATATTACCATTTTTTTTTTTTAATATGGGACAAGCAAATTTGTTAGGAGCCTGAAAAGAGCTCCCGTCCCTAGTAATGTGGAATAAATTACAACATGCTGGAAAAATAATACCTTTTTATCAAGATTAAAAAAGGCCAAAAGAAAAAATCTAATTAAGCACAGGGAATTATTACAACAAAAAACAATAATAAAAAAATGAATAGAACCCAAAGAAAAACTTAATTGCCAGTCCACTTACGCTCGGGGTGATTTCATAATAAAAGCACAGCTCTAATATCCTTTGTTATTTATTATTCCAGAATTGTTGAATCATGAGTAAGTAAAACGTTCTTTATTGAGAAATCTGACAATTGAAGAGACATGAGAAAGCAGCGTTTGAACATCAGGGCTTAGTGGTAGCCGAATGAACATTGGGACGTATAGGTCTCACCTTTTGTAAAATCCATTTATTTTAATCAAATCCCTAAATTCTTTACTATTGTTCTCACGTTTTTCAAATCCTTGTTAAATTAGATCGAAAGAAAACCGATAATTTTTTATGCAGGATTTGTGGTAGGACCTACCCTTCCCACTATCCTAAAGGTAACGCGTTCGACGTTTTTTCTTTTCACCCAAGGTATGAAAAAATACAAAGAAAGAGAGAAAAGGAAGAAGAAACTGACTAAGCAATAGATTTGTGAAAAACCTAATTGGAAACAGTGAAAATTGGCGTTTTTAAGAAAGCATGGGGTAAATGTGTTTATTTGAATGAATTCTGGATCATAAAGAAGTACTGAATTCTGAATTCGTAATAGAAATGCATTTTCTCCAGCTTTCACGGCTCATCGATTATGCTAATCCATTATGGCTGGCCATTTTTGCCAAAGTAATGGACTAACACACACTTTGGTTCTTTCCTTCAGGTTTTCTTATACGATCTCCCTATTTCTCTCCCTAATTGTTTAACTAATTTTTAAATATTAATACTGTTACGGTCACAATTGTCAAAATAGATCAAACATATACGCGCTATAGCGTAGCGGGTTACGTTTTCGATAGGAAGGGGAGTACATTATAACATATTGGAGGTATGTTTGGAGGTTATGTTAAAATGTTGTGGTATTATTTGTTTCGTTATATTATGGGGAGATGTAGGTTCCATAGGATTTTGAGGTTAGATTAGCAGTGTTATCATAATTACTAGCAGTACATACTGCTTCTCTGAGAGAGCCCGGGTCCGCCTTGTTGACAAGAGAGTGCAGGATCCCTGTCAGGTATGGTCAAGAACTTGAGGATGAGTAAGTATGTAATGCCCTAGAGTTTGGTGCGTGTCATATTCAATAGAAATCCTACTCGAATGTGAGAATAACCCTTGAGCAGAATTCAAGGAAGGATGAATTAATGGCCAAAAGAGAAAACGAATGTTGGTGCGTAAATTCAAATGGATGGTCAGTGATTATATTAAAAGATTTGTGTCTGGGGAGTGAGTATTACTTAGGGGTTTACTAAAAATTGACAATAAACTGATAGAACGGTGTGGTTTGTTCGGTTGAAGAATTGGGAGGGCCATGGAAAACTTCCATATCATCTGGAAGTGTGCTGTACTGAGATTTGCATTATAAAGAGTGATTGACTTTTTTTAAGAGTTACAAATGATTAAAAAGAAATGACGTCAACTCCTGGAACACCCTGGAGAGGAAGAAAGAAATTAACGATATTTTTGGACATTTCTATTTCAAAACTGAAAAACAAAAATACATTAATAAAATATTTAAGAAATATTTGATGTTTCATTAATAAAAATAATTAAAAAAAATAAAATTCAGACTCTTTTCCGTGATTCTAGCAGGGAAGATCAAATGCTACTTAGTTATTTTACTGGTCTAGAATTTGTTGTTACGGTCCATGTATTTAAAAGAAAACGTCAATCCGAGTGGATATTTTGAACGCATGATCAACTCAATTTTGGCAAGTCGGTGTTTTTTTTTTCAACCATTTTCAAACTCCGTATCTCCGTGTCGATGATGGTTCTCGTGGTGTTTCGCCTAATTGGATCGTATATCATTACCCGTGAACATGTATTCCCGCTGGTCGATATCGACGGTGTACCTGCCGATGAGCAGTTTCCTTTTCCAATTTTTTAACTTGTTTTACAGAGAAAAAAATCATTTTCTTTATTTGTTATAAACGAACCTTTGTTTATAATAGTTTATTTTCCAGACACATTCTGATATATCATGTAATATCAATATCAATATCATATATCAATTTTTTAAAATTATCAGGCTTTTTGACACAATGAATTTGTTATAACCTAAATGGTTTTATGGTTTGTAGGTATTGAATATGCAGATATAAACGAGTTTTTGGTTTGAATGGGATTCTGAAAAGTGTAGTTCATTTAACAATTTTGAAAAATTTGGATCTTTAGAATAGTTATAGGTCACCTCTCAGAATGTTATACATCGTTTGTTTTTTTCTATGTGTGTTTTTTGTATGCATTGTGTCGCGTATTCGAGAGCGGTGTATTCACCATATCCACCACCTGGGAACGCGCTCGGCCCTTTAGAATCGAATTGAAAAATCCGAAATAATTTATTGCTCAATCACTTTTTCGCTATACACGGTAGTTCGCTTTTGTCAACCGGTCAAGGGAATCGGCATTGTGTGTATTCTTAATCAAGCTGTAAGTATTTCGACATTTTGACCGTTGCAGAGTCTTTGAGAAGCGCGTGCCCTTCAAACTTTAACGACCGCGGGGCCTCTTCAACTGTTCTTCCTTGAGAAGTACGGCAACTTTAGAAGGGCTGTTGAACCATTCCAATTTGCTCGAGTATACAACGATTCTAACCCTTTGGTGTTTTTTCCTTAAAAAAAAAAAATGTTCTCGACTACTAGCTCCCATTGGCAGGAATGCTGGAATACATCCTACTCTATGGGTAATGACCAGCCATGACCGTGAATTATGACAAAGTAAAACAGCAATGCAATTTTGTATGATAAGATCACAGGTTATTTCTGACGGGGTAGATTTTTTAAATGTTATACATTTCAAATACCGTTTTCTTTTTTTTTTTTTTTTTTTTTTTTTTTTTTTTTTTTTTTTTTTTTTTTATATATATATATATATGGCGATTTAAAGCAAAATAACACTTCATTGTTTTAACACAGGAGGTAAAATTCGCATTGTACGGTTAGCAGCAGACATCATGTGGAAAATCAAAGGCCGGGATTTGACCCGAACAATGTGTCCCATTTGCTAGGGAGTAACATTTTATCAACAATTCCCATTTGAGAGAGGGAGAAGATAAATTTCTACAAATACCGTTAGTAACAACAAATAGTAATTAATAATTCTTTTTAAATGCAAGGTTTGCTCGCCCTGACAAAATGTATACCCTTGTCGCAAACCCAAATAAATTACGTGTGTATTTTCTTAGAGGCTGGTTGTTTAATAATTTGACGCACTCGTGAGGTGTGGACAAGAAAGTCAAATTCTTGACCGATCCTCACGAATCCAACAAATTGCCTAACATGGAATATGAAATAAAACTCACAATAAATAATGATTTTGCATTTAAAAAAAAGTAAATTAAAGAGAATATAGCAAACATTTCAACCCTAGAACAAAGCAGCATGCATAAATCGAAGATCCTATATCCCAGGGTGATAAATATTTTTACTTGAATATAGATGCATATACTTTCGTGTAGGTGATAGATATTATTTATTGCAATGAATATATTTATTAGCATGATTGGCAGGGCGATATCGATGCTCCGGAGTAGTGTGATTGAATTATGGTGTCTGCATGTTATTTATTAGCATGAATGGCAGCCCTTATCTACAATTACTCAAAAAAAATTTCGAGAACTCTGGGGTAGTGTGAATTAAATGTGGTTTATGAACATTATTTATTATCGTGAATGGCAGGGCTTATCCTAATTAACAAGAAGGATATGGATGGAGTACTCAGGGGTATTGTGAATGTAATTTATGAGCATCAATGGAAGGGATTATCCTCAATTACCCGAGGAATATCGAGTACCGTGGTGTATAGTAAATGAATGGGCTCTCACGTTTAGTAATCGCCTGAAGACTTTTTTTAAAAAGACGAAACTTAGTTGTCAAAACTGTACATGTTTAATTTTAAACCTACATAGTGACGGGAAGAAGGGTACGAGTAAGGCAAGATTTTTGGGGATTAGGTTTTTATACTAGTTTAAAAATGCTGATTAAGATGATGGGCGGCGTCGGGACCCGCCAGACTTTGCTGACGTGTTGGTCTGAGAGGCTTTCTAGATTCTACCACTCTGGAGTAGTGTGAACCATGTCTCGTGTGTGAATATGACTTAGTGTGAATGTAGAATTTCGTCCCAAAATATCACGAGGAATATCGACTACTCTGGTGCAGCGTAAATGCTAACGACAATATCAGGTTATATTTATTATGCTATTGTGTATGTGTTTGTTAATTGTGTTATTTTATCGTTATATTCTCAATAAATAGCGAGGCCCTCAAAGGAAGAAAAGCTAGCAATAGGATACAAAAATATTAGACTGCTACCGTTATATCATACCAAAGAATAAAATGTAAAAAATACAGTACTTCATCAAATATAGATTATTAAAGTTTGATTTTTCTTTATGTGTCTGCTGGATGACAAACTAGTTATTCATCATTTTAGTCCGCCTTTCATCCTGTTTTGGTTTGGGTTTAAAGTTTTCGCAATCTTCTGCCGTGAGTCAGTGCGAGTTCTTTTCGTTCTGGCTCCTTTCATAAGTGCATAAAACGTTGAAAGAGAGTATCTACGTTTTTGTCGCGCCTGGGAATACTTGCAAAACGGTTCTGACAGATAATATGAAACGAAAAAACAACAGAGTTTTAATATAGATTTGAAATAGTTCGAAATATAAAATATTTTTATTTTTATTATTATTTTTATTTACCGCCCGGCTAGCAGCCTCAGCTATTACCGGCACCCCGCATTTCTTCCATCTCACGTTTTAAGTTTTAACAATTTCGAAGCTTTTCCCCCGCATTTTTACCCCTCCCACACCTGGTGAAAAGGTTCTGAAACTAACTCATTCACTAACATTCAATCCCAGCCTAGCCTATGCACGGGTTTTAGAGTACTCGATACTCCTCTGAAGACCCGCCCTCATTCACCCTAATAAATACATCCATACAATTAAAATTACAATTAATCTAACATATTATCCTAGGGGGTGGGTTTATGGGGTACTTTATATTCCTCCATAGACCCATCCATGCATACACTACTATCGCGCCAATAAATACATTCATTCTACCCAAAACACCTCTATCCTAGTTTGGTGGGTCTGTGGTGTACTCGATATTCCGACCACTACCCACCCATACACACACACACATTCTCGCGAATAAATACACTCATTTCAGGTAGGGAAAACAAAACCACGTGAGGAGAAGCATTAAAGGCGACCATATGCATTTATTTGCTTCAGATATTTGATTACTTTCTTGCTGTTGTCATTGCTGTGTTGTATCTTTCAAACTAGAGGAAAGGCCACACTTTGTAATGTGCGGCGCCAATAGTTCGCATTCGGTTAGTAAATGCTTAACAGTTATTTGTGCACCGCACAATGGGCAACTCCGTGGACTTATATAAAAATATTATAAAACGTTTAAAGATTCATTCTTATCCTACTCGGAATTAAATTAAAAGACGTAATATCTCAGAGTATAGGAGGCGTGATGAAAGAGACAATTTTTATCCCGCAAATAAAAGAAAATGAAAGCGATGCCAGAAAAGAATAAGGGGCTGCAAGAGAGAAATATCTGTAAAGCTCCATAAGACAATTTACCCCTACCATTCAAACAAGATCATTTTTTTCCCTTTTTCTTCACCACCTTTTGCCTTCCTCTTCTTAAGAATGTGTAGAAATTTTATATACGTTATATCAAAAGTAATCAATGTTGTTATTGTCCTTCTTTTAAAAAAATGCTTTCATTGTGATAATTACAAGTACAGTTCGAAAGTTTAGCCTTTCAAAGCAACACGAACCTATAAACCACCTTTAATTAATAGTTCTACCAGGATAAAAAAATAAATAGAAATAAATCAACATAACACCCACAAGCGATAAACTGAAACGAGCCTTCGTGCACAAAAAGGAAAAAAAGCACAACTTTAACAAAACCACATCTCAAAATAAACAATACTCGCTGGAATCTCTACTTGAGAAAATTGAACAACAAAACTAATAACTGAATAGACACTTTTACCATCCATTGACCATCAACTTCAAGGGAAAAGGTGAATAATTGTGAGATACACCACCAAAAATTGAACCGAAACCTTTATTGTCTTTTTGTGTTTTGCACGACAACTATTTTACCATCATAGACAAAGTCATACTTACAATCATATTCCATAAATACAAAACTTTTCTAGTTCTCGACAATACTTCATGAAATTAAAAACATTCACAATTACTTTTTTTCTTAACATACTCTTATTTCGTAGACGTATACAACAAAAAACACACGCCATAAAAAGTAGCCTTTTTTTCATTTTTTTCCCCAAAAAGTATCGAATTCGGGGTGCTGCCCGCTTCTCAACTACAGCTCTAATGAGTGCTCCAAAATGAAACAAAAGATTAAAAATAAATGTTAACAACGATTAACAGAATAAATTAATAACAACAATATTGTCAATATATGATATAACAGGTTTTTTTTATAACCATAACTTATACATACTCGCCACAGTAGATACAAAGAAAAACAAAATAACAGAAACATCAAATTTCGTAAGAAAAAGAGCTGACAATCAACAATGCCTGCCCTCAAGTTAGCTATAAAATTAGCTAAAAAACGTACCAGTAACAGAAAACAGAACTGATGGGAATCACAAAAAGAAACTAAAAATAACAAAAACCATAGTGCACAATCATAGACAATAAAATAATTACCACATATAGAAGTAGTAAACATAGATTAATAAACGTAAAGATAATTGAGATAATAAATTAGGCATGAAATCCTACTTCCACTCCTTCAAAAAGCGTTGTTATATTGTTAATATTAAAAAATAAGAATATACGATCACAATCATACCTCAAGTAGTGCATACTAGAGAACGCGAACACAGAAAAACTAAACACACACTTGGAGCAACTTATTGAAACATGATTATATATCGCAGAAAATGTTGTGCATCGATGATAAATTAACTTTTTCAATACATGATGCTATGCAAAGTGCAAAATTTTACGTAAATCTTAATCAAACGTCTAAAAAACGCTGTTTTTTATTTCTAAATTTTAACCGATTGTTTCTGAAACTAATAACATATTTAGCCGATTTTGTTTTAATTTATAGATATGTACTATAAATATTTATATAGATACTATAAAATCACTTAAGATTTTTTTAATTCTTTGGCGATGAGCAAAATAAATAAAATTTTACCAAAATACTCATTTTCCGAAAGTTGGATTTTTTAATTTTCAGAAAATTTAAATTTTTTCATGTGTGTTATAATTATCTTTGAAAACAAGCACGAAAAATGGATTTTGCTGTAGTTTTTCTGAAAATAAAAAGATGTGCAGAAAGAAATTCATTTTTTGGTTTTGGAAAAACCCCTGATTCTCAAGAACGACAAAAAAATCCTAACTCACTAACTAACGCATTAAAAAATAAATGTTTTAACGATTTATAAAGTATCAATTACTTGGAACTAAAGTCAGTAATAAAATTAAATTTATAACATTATTCAGATATTTCCAAGTGGATTACTCCCCGTACGTCAAACATGCATATGTTTGAATTTTCCACGTTTTGATCACATTTTCTTTCATTTTGTTAACAACGATATTGTTTGTTTGTATTGCAATAGAAGGGTTGCTAACTTAGCGCAGCGATATTGTTTAAATTTATATTTTATTCCATTTTTCGATACATTTTTCTCTAAAAGGGAAATCTTTTGAAATGTGCAAGGGACCTTTAATTGCATTGATCAGGAATAATTACGGAGTCAGATCTGGTCTGATTCATAAAGGGGTTCGATAATTGGATAGCGAAATTCGACGGCTTAACAGGTTTGGCTATACAAGGCTCAGAACCTTCTCTGTCTAATCAAATTCCGTTTCAAAGGCGGACAAATCTAGATAAATAAAACTCAATCTTCCCTCTTTTCCTTCCATGAATGGACTATTCAGAAATTACAGTGGATGAATGTTTCTCTTTGAGAAACAATGTTTACAAAAACGACGTAAATTATTGTTTCGTTCTTTAGTGAAGACCACCATTGGTTAGGCTCATATTTCA
Organism: Cimex hemipterus; assembly: GCA_039619505.1. Lineage (NCBI taxonomy): Eukaryota > Metazoa > Arthropoda > Insecta > Hemiptera > Cimicidae > Cimex > Cimex hemipterus. Next base: position 2,358,234 of record CM077107.1, on the reverse strand, counting down.
TCCCTTACATTTCTTCATAAACTATTGGGAAAAAATCAAAAATTCAATGTTTCGAATCCACACAGGGCTATTTTCTTGAGTTCATAAATGCCAGTATGAAAAAACAGTTATCTGAGAGCATTCTTGAAATTTAATATGTAGTAATATGTAGTTAATCAAAATTGAAAATGCAAACAATTGCAAAATCCGGGTAATACGTACAACAACACGCCTAACTTTGGTACGCAGACTTATAAGTTAGATTGTTATATGGAAGTTTGAAATTTCAACTGAGTTGTTCGTAGCCGTCCTACAAGTGTTTATCATTGTTGGAAGAAATCACTTTTTGTTTACACGACCTAAATGTGACAAAGTATTTTGTAACTGAAAGTGTACAACAGTGTAGGAACTGTAGCTGCAGTCTGTTTTTGCTTTTGAACAATGTTATCATTTTAAAAATAAATTAAAATTGATAAGTCATACGCATATGTTCGGGAATTTAAAATTAGTCTAAGAAATATTAAAACTTCAGTATTTCTCTAACTTTTATTGATATCTGAGAAATGGTTCAATTTTCCAAAATTATAGATAGATTATATTTCATACATTTCCATTCTTTTGAGAGCCATAAATTCTGTATACTATGATAATTCATATTATAGTATTTTTAAAAATTAAAATTAAAAGAAGATTGGATAAAATTTGTTAGGCTACTTCCCACGCGTAATAAATTAGAAATAGAAGTGTAGGGGTTTACAACACCCGAAGGAGGTGTTTTTCTCTTTGAAATAAATTGAATCTATCACTCTCGAGCTCTGTCTTTCTTGACATCTAGTGGAGCTGTCAATCACGCAACAGCAAGCCGGGGTTTTATTTTTTTCTGCACTTTTGCAATAATCGATGCCGAGTCAGCGGTGAGGGAGAAACGTGTATCCAATATTTGCAGGCCATTTTATTTAGGTGGTATCAGTTGTGGAAATCGGACAATTATAGGAATCTGGGTATTTTGAGCGTCCTACGGTCGCGAATATTGTTGATTTTCCTCGGGCTCGTTTTATAATACTATAATTTCCTAGTAGATAACCCTCATTAAAACTTGTCCTCGAAGCATTTTCACTAAGTACACCATTAAAAACATTCTGGTGGTTAGAGGAGTGAGCATACATATTTTATAATAGGAGAGAGATAAAAAAATATCCCTTAGGTTTCAAGGCGTTATGTAGAACAGATTTGCAAAAACTGCGAGTCATGAAGGTTTAGCATAACGCCTGAGCAAAAAGTGAGTGAAATTTTCTTCATGTTTAGGTAGAATAATAATCTTGTGTATGCTTTAAAAATATTAGCGCTGGGAACAGATGAAGGTAAATAGAAAAATATGGACTAGGTAGAATAGAAATAAAGTATATAGAAAAACAGATAGAACAAGAAAAAAAGGAAGAGAGGTGTTTGTGAGAGGAAAACGGAGGGAGAGGCTAAGAGAGAGAGAGAGAGAGAGAGAGAGAGAGAGAGAGAGAGAGAGAGAGAGAGAGAGAAGAAAAGGAGATATAGAGTGAAGTAGGAAGATAATAGAATTGTACAAACTTATACATATAGAGAGAGAGGGTTAGTTAAACATAAATTTACGTTGACAAACCAAATATTAAAATGTTTGGAACATATTACATTGTTTTTGTGATAAAGAACAAGAGTACACATTTAGAGAAAAAATTCAGAAAAAAAGCTTGCTTAATATTTTAATGAAAAGTTGTAATTTATTTATTAATTTTCTAATATTCTAATTTGATTCTCAACATGTGTTTTGAAATGACCAATACACATTTTAGTGTTATTTGCGTTCGTAAAGTCTATTTGTCACAATAGGAGTGGCCGGGTCCGAGGTTTCCGTCGCACAAAAGGAGCCGAGGGATAAAAACCAAATGTCCCAAGTCCTAACACACACACGGGCACACAAATAGAAAAAAGAAAGAATTCCGATCGTAAGTCTTTTACCCTGACTTTAACTTTATGCTCGAGTCGCTTGTGACACATTTCCATGGAAAGCCTTTGTACCACTACCTCAGGCTGGATGTTGCAATTCCGAATCGAATAAAAATAAATTTCGGACCGATTAGCTCGATTGATTTATCAATGAGCATTTGAACGTACAGTAGTTTATATTTCAATCCTATATTTATTTTATCATTCACCTGAAAATAAAAATAACACAATACCCAACGCAAAACATAATACCTTACTGGCACTCTCAACACGACACACAAGAATGACACATCTACCCAGAAAACCAACCCTTTGAGTAATCGGTATACTTTGATTGTATAAATGCATTTGTATAAATTTCATATCCTACATATATTTGTAAAATTTAAACAATGTTTAAACAACCCAGGCTCTCTCAATGAAGAAGATCTCAATAAAGATCGAAACGTTGGCACGATAAAGAAAATGTTTTTCTAAAACCAACGTCACAGCAGACCTCATCTCACAATCTCCAAAAAATAACACATTTCAACCCACCCCATTGTTTGTTTTCTTTTAAATCTATTATCTAATTTTAATATCTAAAAAGGTTAAAATACATTATTTTCGCCCTGTAGGTATCAGAATACACATATGCCGCATGACGTTAAAATCATACAATATGCGGATGATATCTGCTGATGATGCTT
>CM077107.1:2330250-2355579 GCA_039619505.1 Cimex hemipterus | reverse complement strand
AGAAACAGCAGAGTTGGTATTTTCAACCGAATCTTCGACCTTCTCTTGGCGTCTGGCAAGGCTAATATTTATATGCTTATTTTTGCTTTCCTACAAAATCCCGAACTTTGGCTTATAAAATTTACTGTACACGATAGATGAAGTGTCGGTGGTTATGCTGGCTGTGTGATAGTCGGGTTGAGAAGACGAGTGCTCAGGGCGAACATCCTCCCAATGCACGTGCAAGAGTTCCCTAAGATCGAAACAAAAGGTATAAAAGGGGGCACTCCGAGCATCCCCCGGCGCCAGCCCAGGTCGGCCCGCGCGGGTTTGGTGGGCAGGATCTCCGTCAGCACGGTACTATGTATGACCAAGAGTAATAACCCAGGCCAAAAAAAAGTTAAAACCAATTAAACCACATCGGTATTAATCTACCATGGGAATTGTTAACACAAAAAATAAATAAAAAGCCTACCATGGGACAATGTAAGTTGAGAGCTTCCTATGGCACGAGATCGCCATTTGCCTGCAAACGCTTTTCTTCCTTTTGAACATTGTAGAAAACTTTTTTATTTCTGGTTCATTAAACTGTATTTTTTTGCGTATATTGCGCGAATTTGCATGAATTTGGGTTGGTTACAAACTAACTAGAACCAAAACTCTAACGTTTCAAAATTTCTAGTCATCGTTTAACTCGTGTCTGACATTTGACACGAGAAAAGTCTTTTGTCCGCACCTGGGAGGAGTCTTTGATTACAATTTAACAACTTAATTGAGAAAGATCTTTTTGCGAAAAGTGAAGGTTGTGTGATTGGACTTTTCTAGGTTAATTTTATTCTTTTTTTCTCGCTATTTCCAATAGTTCCACATGGGAGTTTCCTGAAGGTTGCTAGTAGAAATGACGAACAGAGTTACTTGAATGAACGCTGTACGGCTGCACAGGTTACGGCGGTAGTTTCAGGATGGAACGGGAATTCAGCTGTGTATAAACATGGTTCAATATCGGACCCAGAACACTGCCTAGGTACGTCGGCAAAAATAGAATAATTTGTGTTCATGACACTAGCTTTACCCTTTCAACAAAGCCCTTACAAAAAAAGTAATTAATGCGCTCAATTATGTCTACCAATTTCTCTTGCACTAAAGACATTAATAGTCAAATTGTTACCTTTTTGAAGAAAGATTATACAGGGTATCTTAGGCCCAGTGAAGCATCATAATTTTCCATACGGCTCTGTACATCTTGACGTTTTAAAGGTTGCTATGCGCTGGAAACGGTAGTGTAAAAAAATGACAAAGTTATGACAAAAATTAGTTAGGAATCGTGAGATGCGGTCTGGCGTGATGTAGGTTCCAGAAAAACATTTTCTTTATCGTGCCAACGTTTCGATCTTTATCGAGATCATCTTCAGGGTTTAAAGTGTTTTCTTCTGTGTAATTGTGCCATTCGTGCGTGTTGTATTTGGGAGCGCCCGGCAGAAAAACAAATTTTTTTGAAACCTACATCACACCAGATCGCATCTCACGATTTCTAAATAATGATCCATTAACTGTCACTACTCACCACACATTATGACGAAAAGTTTTAAAAACGGCATTTCAATTGTTTCGTTGTTAATTCCAATAATTTGCTTCTTCTTGATAAACGTTCTTGAGGAAGAAAACAATAAAAATTGCTGCTTCAAAAGCAACCATATCGTCGTGTTGTGGATCTAAAATAGTGCTTTCTTAAAACAACCGGTTGCCCTGTTTAGTCTACAGCTTTATTTTAAATTTAGGTTTATTATCTTGTTTCCCGATTTTACGGCTATTGTCACTGTAAATAGGGATTAAAACTTTCAATTAGTATAAAAATGGTCAAAGTTACAAATGATACCTTTTAATAGATTAAGTCATAAACATTTTAAGCCAATGAGGTTTCTGTTTTAAAAAGAACATTTCGATTTATACGTCAGATTTCATAGCTGAGCATCAACGTTTTACTACATGATATCTCCACGGACTGTCTTAAAGATGATTTAATAATATACCGCTCTGCGTAAAGCGATTATACTTTGCAGGACGATGGAAGTGAAATTGACTTTATTTAAAACGTTTCATATCGACCGGGGGGGACAGTTTGCAAAGCTTTTTCAAGCCCAAGACAATATTCTCCCCTCCCAAGTGGCATCTTTCCTTATTGGGGGGGGGGTCTCTATATACAAATTCTCATCACGTCCGTAGATGAAATATTGCCAGGTTTAAAAGGCAATTCTTCTTGCCTTATTACTGAGCTCTTTGGTCAGTCAAAAAAAAAAAATATAATTCAAGACAAATGGACTAGCCCAACTTAGTTTACTTTAGTTTATTTCTCTGTCTCATTTTCAAGATGATCAGAAGTTTATTTATATTTCAAAATTCTGTCTCTCATGCTAGAAAATCCTAATATAAAAAACCGTAAGCTCAGATGTAGCAACAATGGAAATTTTAAAAAAGGAACACAAATTAACATCAAATTTACGAGACCTCATGTTTTAATCACTGCATTTTTTTATCATGACCCAGTTTTGCATATTATTTTTTTTTCCACAACCAGAAACCCATAATGAAGAATGTTTTTCACCCCTCGGTTCACAGTTGGCCTGATTGTGAATTAAATTTCCATTAGTTACGGCATATAGTAGGAAGAAGGGTGTTTGGGAAGACTTTGGCTTCATAAAATCGGGCCACGTCCCGACCGTTTGTTAGAAAGGAAGGTGCAGCTGCCCGGTTAACTTCCTCCACCGATATAACAAGAGAATTGGCAAGTAAACCCTCAACTAATCTCCGCGGCTACTAAACCCGTTTAACAGAATTGAAAAGCCGAAACGGTTTTTGGTCAAGGTTGTGTTAATTAGAGACAGCCAATTGCGAACTCTTGGATTCTTGTTTTTCCTTTTATTGTTTTTATTTTCTTGTAATAAAGAAAACGACCAACAGATATCATACATTAAATACCTTAACCTAAACACACTTAGAAGATATTACATTAGATTTAAAAAGCTAGCTAAGCGGCGTATCAAGCCGAAGATCCTTGGTTCGAATCCCGCTCGTGCCACTTTTTTGTCTCAATTAAAAACCCTAATTAATCTTTATTATGTGAAACGTACGGGAGTTAAAGCGATATTCATCAGTGGGATGAACTAGGTTTCTTTGGAAAAGGAACTCATACCGATATAGTCCAGTTAGCAAGTAGTTTCCCAGTTGAATAAACGGCATTAAATATTTAAAAGAAAGATCTAGCCCCTGACCATCTTGCTCTAACAGAAATTCAATATACGTGGACTGGTTTGGCCCCATTTTTTCCATTCTTTTGGATCTTTACGGCATGGATTATCTCTCTGCGGTCTCATTAATAATATCAATTGAACACGAGGTGCACCAGGCCTGTCATCACTGAAAAGCTTTTGCACATAATCTTTCATCTTTTTCAGCTTCTGTTCAACTCCCATGATATATTGGTTGTTATCTTCAGATTTGTCATAAGCCATGTCCTTTTTTCTCTTGCTGTTGTTGGCTCAGTTGCACATGAATAGTACGGGGAAAGTATTGTAAAGACATTTGATCTCCCTTACATTACACCCAATGTATAGGACGTTAGACCCCCCCCCGTAAGATACAAACTTTATGTTTTTATATTATTTACAAAAAATTAAATTGTAAAAATGATCATTTCGTTATATATTTCCAATTTTTATTACTTTTTGAATCAAAGAAATAATCAAAGTCCCAATTTGTAACCTTTTGCTGAAAAAGAATTTTTTTATTCTGTGTAAAATAGGGCTGGGTTAGTGTTAAATTGCTCAACGTAACAAGCATCTGGTCCAAGATTTGGCAAATGCAAACGTCGGGCATCCCCGATATAACTAACTTGGTTTGTATTAACCCTGGTGGCTTTAAATTAAAGTTTCAAGTTATATATAATCTCATTAGTCAACTTGTCTCACCGTCAATTCAGTGGCAATTTTCACGCTAAAAACTTATTTGCCAAATACGATTTTCATTCGTTGATAGTTATCATCAACTGTCAACTCAAAACAAGGTTTAATAGTTTTACTTTTATAGCTATGCATACATAATTTTGAAGAATTCTTTAGTCTGTTAGATCTTACTGTATGCAATTCGAAATATTTTTGGAACGTTTTATCATTATATCCATGTCGAGCTCATCTAATTTGCTTTTAACTCCACGTACTCAGTGGGACCTGTTGTTTTCGTTTTTGATGAGAGTCCTAAAAGAAATCCAGTCGGATTTTTTAGTCATTATGTTTTCTATTCCTCTACCTTATTATTATTAATTTTTTTGATAAGTGGAAAATCAAAGAGATTTTACTAAGGGTACAAATACACTGGTATGAGGTAACAAAGAGATAAAGCCGAGATTGCGGCCCTATTAGAGCAGGACCTGCCCGAGGGGTCTTTCAGTAATAACTTCCATTTTCAGAGGAAATACGCGCATGCCTTAGCTGAGTCAAGCCGTCTAATTTTTCCCGACTCTACGCGTCAAATTCCAGTTTATTTTTGACCTTCTTATTAGGTTTAATATAAGAAATTAACATTGCAAAAAAATTGACGGATTGTAATTGAACGGCACAACGCCGAAAATCACCATCATCAAATCCGTTGGCAACAGGCCGAAAAAACCCGTTAATTTCCATTTGCATGATATTAAATATTATTATTGTAATTACTGACGGTTTGTCATGATTAAGCCATTTTTGGTTTTAATAGAAGCAAACCTAATCATGGAATGACTAAAAAGACAATATTGTGATATTTTGTTTAAGTTATGGAAGGGAAAAAATAAAAACCGAGACGTGGTGACATTATTATAACATTATCTTCCCGGTTGTCACTTACAAGAAAGTTTAAATTAAAAAATATGTCAATAGAGCAAAATATAACCTTAAGTAACAATGGCACATTGTTAAAAATTAGTTTCTTTTTGTAAGAAAAATGGCAAAAACCAAAACAGTATGATTTGTGAAAAAAAAGTGTAAAGAGATATTATAATAGTATATCTGGACATAATAAAACAGATTTAATATAAATAGAATAATGAAAGAGGAAATAGGAAAAACTGGAAAGAGTCCATCGCCAAGGCTGGCGGCGCAATGGTTTGCCTCTCTTTAGTCCGACAACGACCGAAATAAAGCAATAAAACGCCTCTGTACATTCGAATTTCATACAGGCCGAAATGAAAAAAGTCAGCTTACTTCAGATTTTCCCGCCTTATAATACTGGCTTCACACCAGTCATTTTGTTAGATCATAATTTTTAAGTTAATAATATACAACTTGGTCAAAATTTAAGTACCGCAGGGCAGTATGCTTGAAGCCATCCTCAATATTTATACTGCAGTTGTTCACACTGCGACCCTCCTTGCATCTTTTGCGAATAGCACAGCTGTATTCTATCCCTTAACCTCGATCCTGCGGTTGCTTTAGAAAATCTGCAGCGACATATATGTGTATACAAGATCGATGAAGACAATAGAAAATTAATGCAAACAAGTGCATCCATGTCGCATTAATCTCCGAAGCCAATCTCATCTCGCAATGTAACACAAGATTTCTATCCCAAAATCTTACTGGATTCGTTACCTTGCGTTCTACTTAGACTCACGGTTAACGTGAAATCACCATTTACTACAACAAGTCCTTAACATATGGTACGGTTTATCCTACAAACAAAACAACTTTACAAAATGCCAAATGAACCAATTTGGGCATACTGTATACAACTGTGGGATACTGCGAAGCCTGTCAATATCCAACATCTCCAATCCTTTCAGTTTCCTCAGATCGTTTATAAATTCTACATATCTGCATACCACTACCCTCTACATCGACCTTACAATTCCATTCACAACTTAATTCCTCAAACTCTAGAAGAAATGACCTGGCGACCTCATTTCTGAGGATTAAGCGGAGAAATTCAATGAAGTGACAGGAAAATAATATTGATTATTGGCTTCCACACTGTAAATACGCGTAAATGTATATACAATGTAAATGGCCGTATCTATATCTATCATGCACCAAATTACATATTATAACCAAGAATTGTAGATTGTAATAAAATATCGCAGAAAAAAGGTCGTTTCTTAACTTTTGCTCTGCTAACCGAAGATGGCGAAAGCATTTTAACCGGAAAATAGAGAATCGTACAAATTTATAGCTGATCACACCGCAGATCCGGAAAGATTCTAACAATAATTCTAACAAACGCAGATTCTAATAATACATAGGGGGCGTAAGGTAAAGGTCCCGGGTTCGAATCCCAGCGGCCCTGCATTTGAACCCGACATACTTACAGATGGGCTTTTTTTCAAAAACACCGGCACCCTGAGGATTTATATGACCACTGCTGTTGCGAACCCTCGTTAAAAATAAAATAAAAAATAATAATATATAATATCCTTTCCTTAATCTTAGAAAAGTAATGAGATCTGGTACTTGTCAAAACGAACCTCGTCTGATAGATAAAAACAGCGAAGAAAGACAGGCCAAAATATTCGAATACATCCGAACTATATGTCCAAACGAGTCAGACTCCATGATGCGATTTCATTATTTTTGCTATCCAAGCAATTATTAGTGATATTCTGAAAATAGGACCTCAGGGGTAAAAGGTACTAATTCGGTGTTTTTGCATTATTACAAGTAAATTAAATTAAACAACGAAATTCTACTTTCTTTGATCACAAAATTTTTAGATACCGATTTAGACCATGTTGTAATTACGGAGTTAAGTCAAAAATGACATATATAGTATGAACAAAATATTGGTGTTGCTGCTATTGGTGCAGGTGTTGCTGGTATTGGTGCGTATGCCACTAGATTGCTTCATGTCGAATTAATAGGTTGTCTTTCTGGTTGTAGCCGTAGAGAAATCACTCATCAGCTATCACCGAATATTTTTGCTGTTCTGAACAAGTTATAAAATTTCTTACTTGCGGTCTTTCGGATAATTAATTAAGGTTGTTTATTGGTAGATAGTAAAAAACCTTTTTCATTTTTACTATTGTCTTGTTGTTTTGCAAAAATACTATTTTAATAGTGACAATGTTTTTAAATGATCAATTAATATCTGGGTGATCATTTTTTTTTAGAAGGATAAACAACAGGATTTGCAATCTCTATTCGTTCTGTTTGCTGGGGTTAATACTCATTTTGAATCTCGGGATAGGCCTTATTTTTTTTGTTTGTCGTTTTTAGAGGTCCCTCGGTAGTGATGCGATATTAAGCGGTTGACTTTGTCAGTATTAGGTCGCGCTACTTGCTTTTCTTATGTGAACATTTCGGCTGTAAACTTTCTACCCTAACGCCACTTGGAAAGAAAAAAACGAACAAAACTTTTTCTCTGTTAAAAAACACTTTTTAGTCACACTTATAAAATATTATATGAGCCATCAGTGTTCGATTTAAATTATCCAGGAATCGTGAGAGGCGGTCTGGTGTGATATAGGTTTCAAAAAAAAAACAAAAAAACATTAGAAACGTTGGCACAATAAAGAAAATGTTTTTTCTGAAACCTACATAACACCAGACCCCTTCTCACGATTTCTTAATAATTATCGATTAACGGTCACTAATTACCACACATTCGATTTAAATTTTACATCCATTTATTAATCCATTCTTTCTCTTTTTATTTTATTGAGTTAATTTTTGCGAACTTAATCTTTTATTTCTACAGCGTAACCAACATACGAATTCCTTTTCACTCAAGGCAGCTACCTCGGGTTCACATCCAAAAATTTGTATTATCACTCAGTAGATTGACCTATCCTTTTAACTACTGGATCCTGAGTCAGAAGGATAAATCAAACTTTGCAACCCCTCTGGAATTCACCTTTACTCCTCATCCAAAAATATTGTACCTTATGTTTATCCTGGATGTATATTTTCAGTTCTCCCTTTCAAATATTTACTTCTACCTGAATTTAATATTTTCACAAATCCAAGCACAAAATCCCCTCGACATAACTTATGCCTCCACTATGCCGAAACACTTACTTGGAACAATACGTACCACACAATTTCGCACATTATGTCTTTGTTGTCTTTATTTACAACATGAATGTCTTTATTGTCATTCCTAATGCTCTAAAAAAAATCCAACTCTCATTACTGACCCTGTAAAATTATCCTTTCCAATACAATGATTTCACATTGCATTTTTAGAAGAAACTTTGTTTCTCGTTCGGAGAGTTGTTCAAAATTCTTAGAGAATTTCTTCTCGTAAACTTGGCCAAGTATTGTTGTAAGAAAAATAAGTTGTTCCTCACTTTTTAAAAATACAAGGGAAAAATAAGCAAACCAAGTCTGCTTATTTTTCCGGGTTTTGTCTGTTTTGGGAAATTTGTCATTTGGCCATTATTACTGACTTAGACTCAATTTTTTTAAACGTACAGTTTACAGTGAACCAACTCACAATGTTCAATATTACAATTGTTTGTATTAAAAAATTACGGATTAAAAAGGAATAATAATTATGAAACCGTTCGGAAGGAGAATTTAAATGTTTATGTTTTTTCAAGGAAATAATCAATTTTGTATTCAAATAATAAACAGCTGAAAGTAAGGAAATGGTAGAAATATGCTAGAATTGTGTGTTTCAGAGATGTGGGCGTTATTTTTGTTGATCCCTTTTAACTTGAGTTTATAATTTCATACAGTTCGGCGCGAACACCCCCTTTCTGAGAGGGTAGTGATAAACATAAATCCTCTTAAACGCTTTAGGCGTAATTCAATTATTATTATATCTAATTGACGGTGGAGAATTCCTCCTCCTTTTTTAAAATGTATGGAATAAATTTCTGGATAATTTCTTTATCCTCTTATAAAACCGTGGGTTTGGAACGCTCGGCTAAGCAAATTTTATAATGAAATGCACCCTCGGGGCTATAAGTATCACATGTTATTTTTTCCCACTTTCCAAAAGACCTTCCATCCTTCAAAAAGGATCTAAGTATTTATATTCTCTGAGCATATTCGATTTATAAACCGACATATATCAGACGTAACTAGCATTTAAAAATTTTGTTAACTCACATTTTATATATTTTTAATATGCACAATGTGTATCCTTTTTCTTTTCAAAAAATCTTGAAATTACTTTCCCTCACTTATAATAAATTAATTATAAAATAATATCAGTTTTCCGTGACACGATAGCCATAATTTTCTACTATCCAATCCTTTCTCGCAGGTTCCACGAGTGCTTTTAAAATAAAATAAATACCCCAGGCGGGAAAAGAACATGAAGATCGTTGAAATATTGTTCAGAATTTGCCGGCTGCCATCAAACAAAACATTCCGACCGGTACTAAACGATGTCGTATCCAACACCCCTTTACAGCCAGTTTTATTTTTGTCCTAATGAAATGTAAAACGGCAAAAGATTAACAAGAATTATCCGATTTAGGGCGGGAAAAATTTCTATCTAATCACTTTTAGTGTTTTCTCTTCACAACCACTTGTTTGGGTTTTTACACACTTCTTCTAATTCAGACTAGTTTTTGTTACTGCAGGAACGTTAGGAGTAACTTCCTTTAAACAAACATCATTTTATTACGACTACATCAATTCTGATCAAGGAAATTTTAATAATTAATGTTTTACTATTCTAGCAAACTAATTTATTTAAATTTTGCATAATTTCTCTTCGTCTGTTAACCAAATAGTCTTTCGGTTATAAAGCAAAGCAGTGTTTTCACCACGAGTCTTCTGCCGATCCGTTGGGCTGTTTTTAAAGTTTAAAGAGATTTCCCTTGGAAATTCGTACCGGCGAAACTTTCTGTCGTGCCTCTGGGCCATCGTTTGATGAAAAGTTTGAACACAGAACTTCCCCAGTTTCCGGGAACGGGAGGGTTGGATTTTGTGAAAACCATTTGATCCGTCATTCAACTTTGATTCTATTAATAAATTATTTGATCAATATCCAATATAAAATTATTACAACAAATTCGCACTCACATAACGTCTGCAGGCTAACGACAAGAGAACAACACTGAATACATAAAAATCCAATGACATCAACAAGCTTGGATTTTTTGAGCAATTTATATAGGACAAATGATTGAGAAACACTACTCTGCAACTTTATTTGCGACTTAAAAGAACTTAGGATAAAAAGAACAACCAACACAGTTTGAACAGTACAAATTAAACGAACTGCTTTCGACACTGTAGAGTAAATAAAATGTATTCCTGATAAACAAAAGGTCTTCTTCAACTGGGGTTCCAAGGCACGTCCAAATACTTTTAGCGAATTTCAAACTAATTCTAATTTCTATTCCGGTTTCTATTGCAGGTCGGTAACGTGGCACTTACTGGTCAAACGTAATATCGCGGCTTCTATGGTCCTCATTTGACTTGTATAGTGTACACACGTGATCACTACATCACTACATGCGTTTAAGATCGCCCTGTATATAGTCTATACATACATACTATATTCAATATATCGAGAAAAAATGAACTATAATACAAATCAATATTATTGAACTGAGTTTTAACTGTAAATAGCGTGAATTAATTAGCAAATATCATTTTTAATGACATACGTCGTACCTTGAGAAGGTAAATGTACGTCAAACCGCTGAAACACCCATCTAAAATTTGTCAGAAATCGAACCGTGAACCTCCTTCGAGTGATTCATAGTTGATACGGGTTCAACAAGAAATTTTGAATATTCATTTAAATCTTTTATTGCGGCGCGGGCTCGCAGGATTCTACACTCCTTTTTTTCCGTCTTAATAGGATTGAATTCAAAAGGTGGTAGACGGCTGATTGAATGGAACCAATTCCCCCGCCCAGTCAGGATCCATTTCCTCAGACGTCTGTGAAACGAGCAAATTGAACATTTTTTTTAGGATTTGAAGAATTTCACACTATGATTTTTTTATGTGACGGTGTTTAAACTGGGTGGGACCGCTACTGAACTTTGGCTCATTAAGTATCAGAGATTAATAGCTCCGCTTTCCTTACTAAATGGGCGCACTTTCCACAGTTTCGTGGAACCTGTAAACGGCCAGTTAACACCTTCTTTTTAGCACATTCTGAAACGGATAAATTGTTACACACAAGAAAATTCCAACTGTAAAAATGATAACTTACAGAATTTAAGGATTGTACATTAAAATTGTTACATTTGTGTTTAATCTAAGAGTATTCTGTTCATGAAAACGTTATTGATGAATCAAAGATGGTGATATTCATGGGAAGTCATTTACGATTTTTTGAAAACAATGTTTATATAGAACTTAAACATATATTTCCCACATTCTTATTTATAATCCCATATGTAAACAATAGAGTACTTCCATTTTTATTCTAGTCATAAGTAGAAATTGAATTTTTTAACGGGATGTTTTCTTATTGGATAAAAGCTTCGACACTTTAATTTAAAGATTTTTATTATTTCTTGAGCTTAAAACAAAGTTTCTACATACTTGGTAATAATGGAGAGCTATGGCTTAACACATTTCTATTATAACACAAACTTGCTAAAAAGCAAATATATTGTTAATTATTTAAAACTTACAATCATGAAATATTTGCTAGAAATCGGTTATGACAAATATTACAAATGTGTGATTTATGCTCATACTTTCAATTGAAATAACATTGAGTGAAATTGTGTTTTTCTTTATTTTTATATCAGAAAAACAATCATTTGAATCCTTGTAAGAATAACATAATTACCGTGTTCATTATAGAACATAATAAAAAATGGTTTGATTTATTTTACGAGCTTGATAAAGTGAAAGTGATGTTGTGAAGTCTTAAATATTTGAAGGATATATGAAGGAGAGAAGTAGGTTCTGAAACAGGAGAACTTTTACCACTTTAACAGACTCGGGAAAAATGTGAACTGAATCATAAAACTTTAGATAAGATTTCAAAATGATTGAAAAGACAATATTAAGAAAGCTAATACGGTTTGGAAACGAGAAAAGTACTTGCGTCTATCAAGTTACAGAATATCGTTTAAAAATACGCGAATGGTTATTTCATAATAACAACGTAACATAGGAAAGGAGAACAAATGTTATTATGGAGTGTCAACAAAGACTGTCAAAACTTTAAATTATTAATATCACAACTTTTTATCTGAGCAAGAAATAAAACCGTTGGAAAACCTTTTTTCTCTTTTAATTAAAAACGAAAAAGTTTTAACATTTTTTCACGAAGGTTTCTAAAACTTTTATAGTTAATTGTTTAAAAATAACATTTTTCCTGGCTTCACAATCAGCTCAAATTCATATTAATATTTGTATTATTTTATTATAACAACATGAGAATTAATGTGTTTTAAATGTGAAAGATTAATACACTAATTTTATTGTGAAACAGTTTACAATTGCCATAAATAACTAAAATAAATTTGGACAAGGCTGTTTTTTAAGTATACGTAAAGTTTTCGTCTTTTCGTAAACTCGAACATTTTATGTGAATGAATTGGACAGAAATATAAAAGACATTAACACAAAATACCTTAAAATTATGGGTAACGTTAAAATTGCAGTAATGGGGGATTTTTGTAAGAGATTAATTGTGGAAAAATTGGCTTGTCATCTTATTCCACTAATTTTAATTTTTACCTCGTATCGTAACAATTATTCTTTGGATTTTAATATAATCCATTATTTTCCGTTTTAAAGATGCACCCAAATTTTTAAATGTATATATCAGACCAATCCGTAAAAATACAATATTCACCTTTTTACAATAGTTTCACGACAAAATAATCTAAATTAAGGTTCGGAACATTGGCATAAACATAAAAATTACTACACTTATTTTGGTTAACTTAAGCAATCGTGAAAAAATATATTAAAAATTAATTACTGTGTGTGTGCGTGCGTGCGTGTGTGTGAGGGAGAGAGCGAGAGAGAGAGAGAGAGAGAGAGAGAGAGAGAGAGAGAGAGAGAGAAAATGAGAATGCTCGTGGAGATTTGCGTAGCACCACGGCTCATCGATCTTTAATTTTGCTAGACCTGCCTGCCTTGATGGTTTAGTAAAATAGCTGCGCCGTGAAACATTGAAACTTCACTTTTAATCCAACGATGGATTCTGAAATTATATTATTAGTACCCTAGTAGTAAATAGATTTAAAAAAATGAGAAGGGAATGCAATGGTGAAGAGGTGATTTTTTTTTTTTTTTTTTCATGGAAAAATACAGAATCTTTTCAAACATTTTAATGATAATTAATAGAAAATTAAAGGTCAGAAAGATAAATAGAAAAAGAGAGACAGAGAGAAAGGAAAAAGACTCATCAATATTAAGAAGAATAGTACTGAGACACAGTAAGCACGAAGACGCACCTAGGTAAGAAAAGAAACAAATAGATCAATAGGATTGTAGATAAATACTAATACGATAGCAAAAGAGATAGATAGATAGATAGATAGATAGATAGATAGATATATATATATATAGAGAGAGAGAGAGAGAGAGAGAGAGAGAGCGAGAGAGAGAGAGAGTCAGAGAAAAAAAGGGAGAGTCATAAATGGTGAAAATATATGAGGGGAAAGAACAATCGCAAGAAAAATGACGGACTTGAAAGTAGAAAATAACATTTAAAATTGAGAGTAATTTTCTATACAACTGTATTGTTTTATAAGGGAATACATAAAGTTCAGAATTTTCAGTTTAATTTATTCTATCTTTTTATGGTCTCGGCGAGTATTTACGTTATGAATGTTTAAGTTATGAATATTGGTGACTTTTTGTCCTTTGATTGCTATGACAATATAATTTCTCATAAACACCAATTTTACGAGATTGTGGAAATATGGTAAGTTAGCAATTATGAAATTTTATTGAAGTTATTTTTATCATTTTGTCGCCGTTATTGGATGTTTTACAATAATTGACACCATAACTTGTTGTAATCTTTGTATTTTTCAATTAATTTTGTTATAATAAGCATA
This sequence comes from Cimex hemipterus, assembly GCA_039619505.1. Lineage (NCBI taxonomy): Eukaryota > Metazoa > Arthropoda > Insecta > Hemiptera > Cimicidae > Cimex > Cimex hemipterus. Next base: position 2,341,634 of record CM077107.1, on the reverse strand, counting down.
TTTCGTAGTCTTTAAATCGCCGTCACTAAATCAGTCGGACCTATGAATATTCATGTTATTTGAATAACCGTCATTGATGGAGGAATAGGTTTGCCCAAGGATAATTCCGACAGGCCTCATGATTACGGCATAAAGCCGATACTCCTTTGGCCAGAACCAAATCTCGTGGAAAGTAGCAGGCTCTGATACGATATATCCCTAATATGTTCATCGCGTCCCTAACCGAGCCAAAAAAAAAAAAAAAATAATAATAACGCAACCAACATTAAATACATCCTCTGAAATTCTTGTCTACTTGGGTCGAATTATTAATAAATATTTGTTATCTGCAGTTTATGGATGAACTGGTTGCTTTGTTATTCTCTTGTGATACAAAGTTGATGCTACTTTGAAGACATCTGACAGCTAAAGCTCTTAATGGGGTTTAACGTCAAAGTATGCTTCTGTTCTCATTATCTCACTTTTCTTATCTTCTTTTGAATTAAGGATAACGGAATTACATCTTCACTTCACAACCTTCTAGATAAGAATGTAAACATTTAGTATTTTCATACTTAGCCAAACACCCACAAATATTACAAGCGTCCTCATTAAGTTAAATAAAATAAGAAATACTGAAGTTCACCTGTAACTGAGAAAACAATTATTTTTCCTAATTTAAGGTCTACAAATATTCTAAAAATTGATAATGATTAATGTTCTACATCGTTACGTTGGACATTAATTTGTAAAAAAAAAGTCAAACCTAGTTAAAAGGAATTTTCTCTTAGGAATGTTTTTACATTTCTCTTATTTGTCATATTTGAAAAGTGATTCTATAGGGTGTTGTAAAAACAATGTTAAATTCTGTTTTCAATCTCGCTTCCGAACGTACGGTTAATTGATGAACATGGTCGAATGAGGCTTTTCAATGGGCAATTGCCGTGACTGAAGCGTTAGTTTTTTTCATTCCATGCAACCCGAAGGAAAACAAAGCGTTATATGGTGCCACCTTTGATTTTCGTTGAAATTAACAAATTGAAAACTCGATTTTTAGAACAATAAATTGACCCCTTCATTGTGAACGTTTGCTGGAAATCAACTGGACAATCCAGATGATTAGTAATGGCAGGGAAGTTGGGGTTAATTATGAATTCCAGAGCTTTTCGAAATAACTACCTTATGAATAAACATGGTACAAAAGAACGTACAATGATTAATTAAATAAAGGTAAAGGTTCAAAAAAGGGGCTCTTTTTATAATTGAAAGTTCATCAACGGAAGCAAAGACTCTAACATTGTATCTGGGAACAACAAGTGCGTAAATCTCTAAACGGAATTTTAAATTGGAAATTATTTTAAAAAAGTATTTTATTTGCCTTTTGTTGTCCACTTCTGATTGGTACCAGAAATTCAAATAAAGCGAAATAATTAAAACATTATTATTTGAGAACAACTGGTAAATAAAATATTCCCTAATTTTACAACCAATATTACCTCATTAGCCATTGCATTTATTTCCTTTTTTAATGTGCTTTGTTTATTTATTAATTATGTAATAATTAAGAGAGTAGGAGAGAGAGAGAGAGAGAGAGAGAGAGAGAGAGAGAGAGAATGAGAAAAATGGATTACTTACCCACTTTAGATTTACAACCTTCTTTGGTTGTGCAAGACCTATCAATTTTGACAGTTTAACACATGCTTCTCAGAGTATCTCAATTTTTCTCCCTGGATTGTATGTTCTTCAAATAGTTACAGATAAATGTGTAAGGTATTCAAGAAAATTGGTGGATGGTCAGAGAGAATAAAAGCAGTGAAAGTATGGAAAAATATGAGAGAGCAAAATACGTTACTTAATATATTTCACGGCTCATCCAACGTTCTTTGTTTGATAGTCACTACGGTTTAGTATAATAATCGCGCCGTGAAAATATAACCTTTACGTTTTACCGATGACAGTTTACATAACCAGAGGAACAGATGAATGTAAAGCAGGTAGAGTGAGATAATAGAAAGCATGGAGGTAGGAGTAAAAGGGAGAGAGAGAGATGAGTCGTACTTGCTCCTTTATATTTCACGGATCAAAGTTCTTTACCTTGGCAAACCTACCTGTTTAATAGTCACTTAGACCGAACAATAGAGTCTGCATCAAACAAATAAAAAGATTGAGAAATTGAAATTGGATTGAGGTAGGCAGAGAAAAATTAAGAAAAAAAAGAAAGAGAGAATGACATACTTGCTCCCATTATATTACAGAGAGTAATGTTTGTTAGTTTTACTAGACGTACCGATATTGATTATATAAATAATAGACGCGCCCAATAATTTGTGCTCGAGGATTAAAACTGCTCGAAACTGAAAGTTTAGACGGTGAGAGAGCCAAAATTTAACGACATAAATAAATGTTCAAATTAAAAGAAAATATGGATGTAAAAAATCTGTTTATTTTGAAAGAATTTTGCAATTACTGAACGTTTAGCCAACCTGCAGGGAATGATAAAAATGAAATAAATTTGAAAGGAATTGTCAAATTCTTGCATGAATCGGGCCTTTTTTAGTCTCTGCTTTACTAAATTTGATATTATTTATATTTTATTATATATTTATGTTATTTTTATTTATAATATTTTTAAGGGGCCTCCTAAAGCTAGGTTATTTCATCTCCGAACCCCTCTGAAATATAACAACACACATTAAATACGCATCAACATAAATACACTCACATCTATATTATTATTATTATTCTATTTACTAGACGGAGTACTCAATATTCTTCTATCGACCTGCATAGAATAAAAACTAATCTAATTAGGGCCAATGGAGAACCTTCATAAATATCACTATCGACTCAATTCCGTACATAGCTTGAGGGGTGATGGGAACGCTATTTTACCATCAGCCCCTCCCTATTCACTCTAATAACTACACTCACTCATACAAGACACAATCGTAAAACACATATTTTGACGGCTGTACAATAAAAAATTCCCAATTCCCCTAAAAAGGCGGAATAGTGGATCCGGAAACTGCTAACGTGTGCGAAAACCATTCTTAAATCCGGCGGCATGCCTACACGAACTCTGTATGGGGCCAAGGCTTGCCTTTATTATGTGGGGCACATCGAGCAACCTTCTTGCATAAGTGGCACCTTCGCGGGATTTTGCCCAAAAGCAGAGGCCCGTGTGTTAACCGCGTATGGCCTCGAACACGTCATGATAATTCATACGATATTTTAAACAGTAATAACATTCTTAAGTACAATTTTAACTTACCAGAAATCACAATAATAATAATTTGAATAGCTTATATTATAAAAAGTTAGATTGCACGTAATTGCATTTCCACAGAAAATCCTAGTCGTTATGAAAAAATTAGTTTAGAACTCTCTAGTCAACTGATGATTTTTTCTTTTTATTGTAATTAAGTATTATTTTAGTAAGTTACTTTTAAAATAATATTAAAGTACTGTGTTTGGGTTTTGATCAAAAGTAAAATACGCCATCTAAAAAGTGAAATTAATTTTCTTCCACCTCTTGGCAACTCCTTCAAAAGAGAACAAACAAATTTTATAAACGTTTTCTTTTCTTAATTTAAAGCCTTTTCTTACAATGATACAATTAATACATGCGGACTCATTAGTAATGTCCATTTTCGTTGGCCTACTTCGAAATTTACAGTAATCAATTGGCAATTAACCATTCCGGTCAAGCAGGCTCAAATGGTCCCGACGGGACAAATTTACATCAGGGTCATTTGAAAAGCAGGGTTGTACAAAGACAACTGACCTGGACAAAAATTCCGTCTAACATTTGCCGAGGTCTTTTTGAAACGCCGAAATGTCAAAACTAGGATATCAGTCGAAAAGTTTCGAAGACACACTGCTCATATTTTCGAACTGATGGGATCAGTTTCATTAGAAATCACTTAGGGCACTGAAAACCCATCTTGCATCATGCAAAACGGCTTTGACGTTAACTCATCGCAACAGCTCACAGGCAAATCTGCCATTTACAATCTGATTTCAACTAGTCAGACAAACATAAGTTTAAAGTGGTGGGCGTCGGTGGCCTCAACGGTTTAGGCGTTAACACGGGTTTCCAGCGGCCCTGCATTCGAACCTGACATACTTACAAGTGGGCTTTTTTTTCAAAAACACCGGCACCCTAAAGGTTTATATGACCTATGTTATTGCGAACCCTCGTTTTAAGAAAGAAAAAAAGTTTAAAGTTGCCAGTCTTGTTTGTAGCATGTCATTCCTTGAAGTACCAGTAAGAAGTAACTGCCTGTTCTAACTTGACTAACTACGGAACCCCTAGACCGTTATTTCTACTGCCTATATTCAAATTAATAGTGGAAAGAATCATAATAAGTCAAAGTACCAATTGCTCGTACACGTAGCATTAATGATTACATAGTAAAAAATTATAAAACTAGTATCTAATTTTTAATCAATTTTTAAACGTAGCTTATTGACAAAACGAAGAATTATATTCTATAATATATTGAAAAATGAAAATAAGTTTCAATTATTGGCTTTTAAGAAATTTCATTAGTATGTATGACCGATATTTATTAATAAGGACTGCAGATATTGACATATTGTTTGGTATTAACGTTTATAGTTTTAATTTGGGATTGCCTTTTTATGAAACTCAAATTTTGCTCATTCTTGCCATCCTCGCGGTTCTTTCCTGTATTCAAGGAGTCAGCATATTCAACTTTTATTTACTTAAAAAAATTCCACCTGGAAAAAATGTTGAACCCAAGTTTTTTTTTCATTATTTAGATAGAAGAAGCAAGATTTTTTCTGCAACTAATTCCTATTGTAAATTGTTAATCGAAAACTAGAGAAGAAATGAAACTACATTTACGTAGTATAAACCAATAGAAAGAGAATGGGTTTTTTTTATTTTGCAGTATCTACAAAAACATTAAAATTTCTTTCTAGGCCGATTTTCATATAGTTGTTGGCATTGTTCATTAAAACGACTGAAGTTGATAAATCTGCAAATGAAATGTAAATTACCTACTACTTTTTTAATCTTTTTAAAACATGGTCAATAAACTTCGATTTTTTTCATTGTTGGAAGGTAGAACTTACGTTAAAAAATTACTTGTTGTATTTACTTGGTAGAATTTTTTTTATAACGACTCGTAGTAAAAAATTTATACCCTTTTCTTCTTCACTGGCGATGGCGTGATACTAAAACGCGTTTGACCAACATTATCGAAAAGGATCAAACTGCAAATATCATTTAATTAACTAAAAATCTGTTAAATAAACGGGCAACCGAAAAGAAAATATAATGTTTAACGGCACCCTGCCTGTAATTAATAATCATGATAATAATGATAATGAACTAGTATAATCAAGAAAATTTGGAGGTGAAAATTCATTATTGAGAGTTGTTTAAAGATAAGATAAATAAAAAGATTTAACTAATATACAATAATTCCGTTACCTCGGGATTCATATTTCTTTTGTCTTTTTAATCGTCGTGGTTTTTTGAAATATAATAATGGCATACTATTTTCTCTTTAAGATTCAGCCTACACTTCTTCAATACTAGTTATTGATTTACTTTTAAGGCCTTTTTTAAGGAACGTTCAACGATTCTGTCAAATTTGATAAAAAGGTTATAAGTTCATTTTCTCCTTAATATTTATGCCTTATTATCGATTTTAATTACATAATTTAAATTATTATTTTGTTGAAAGAAAAACGTCAGGAAGATCAACAAGTGCACACTTGAGCATATATAAATCCTCAAATAAAATTAATGTAAAAAACAGGCTAAAACAAAACAAAGGCTAACTGTTTCAGACAGACTAAAGCAGTTTATCGATTCCTTATAATAATGAAGCACAAACCATAAAAATGACAAATAAACAAATAATAGTTACCAAGATAACTAATTTTAAGTGTAGATAGTAACCTGTTTAGTAGGAAATGGAGTGCAGAGTTAGGAAAAAACATATTTGTCTCTGGTGGAATAAAACAGTTGAACAAAAAATAACTAACAATCCTATTAATTAAGAAGTTTTACAAAGTTATTTATTTTTGTGTTTTTAATGTAGTCAATTTGTTGTATTTATGCGCATAATTTGGAATTACTTGAACTTGGTGAAACCCTAGCATATTAGATAGTATAGATGCCGTTTGCAAAACTTACTAATTGCCATTTGTTTAATCTATAACAAAGTTTAACTAATTTCCCCTACTGTTTAACCAAATTGGAAGCTTTCTGAATGGTTTTGTACATGACAGTTTGGTCTTTTTTTAAAGGAAATTGTACTGTTATAGTCTTTAAAGAAGCCTAATGGAGAAAAAATTAATTTTCGAATAATAGGTAAAAAGATACTGAGCAATTCATTTCATCTTGAAAACAAAATTTTTTTAAACTGCAGATTTTATACCTTTGGATAAAAACGTCATTTTATGGTTCTAGACTGTTATTGACTTGACGTTATAGACAGAATCTATTACCGCGGTTATTATTATTATTATTTGTTTTTTAAAGTTTTGCACTTTCTATTCTGTCGTTTTTTTAGTTATTTTACTAGTTAAATGTTATGTGTTGCTTTTTATTTCTCTTTTTATAGACAGAGTTCACATCTATTAGTATATTATCAGTGTGGTGTCGTGTAGAAGTCGCTTCATTCATTCATACAATAAATTACATTCATGCTAATAAATTATTGTATGTTTAGCTCAGTTTTTTAGAAATATAAAAAATAAAAAGTCAACTTTGAATGTATTGTGGTTGATTTATTAATTGATTTTACAAAACGACTGATCAAATATGGTAGACTAAGTAAGACAAAAATGGATAAATACTTATTTATTATTTATTTTTATTTTTGTTAGAAATAATTTGACTAGAAAGTAATTTTAAGCATTAAATGACTATAAAAAGCAACTTTGAACTGTCATTGTCAACCAATGGTAATCGAAAGAGTAACTGTTGAGTACAGAGAAAACACAGCTTCATTTTAAATATGTACGCAAAAAATTGAATGAAATGAACAAAGCAAAAGTTTCGTGTTTAAAAGCACAGAAAAAGTATCGAAATTAAAGTCTTTTGAATACATGTTTCCATATTGCTTTCGTTCTTAGCGCATTCCCTACCCTTTTCCGTATTATTACTATGCTCAGTATTTGTTCTTTCTCACAAAACCTTAACCGACGGAAAATTTATAAACGTATCTTACACGGTTACTATGTCTTTCAACTAGATTATAATTGGAGATAAACCAAGGAAAAATTGGGCTTGCTGAAAAGACAAATTTGTTTAACCTTTGGACCATTATGAAGTCAAACTCTTTAACACAGCACTAGGATTTATCTTCCTATTATCTTTAAACAATTTAAAGATAAAAGATTTCCTCTTTAAAAAGCCTTTGTCATTAGGTGCTTTTTAACACGACCAACAAGAAGGAAAATGAGCAGGGGCCGCCTGATGAGAATAGAGATTGAAGGCACAATGGGGAAGAGAGATAAAGGTCAGCATGTCATCTCTCTTCTTTCAATAGCATTCCACCTCCTAAAAATTCTCGATTGTGCTTCCTAACTGAACGTTTCATTTGAGTAAGATTTCTCAAATAGTTTATAACAATAAAATAAATTGTAGTATTTAGTGATAGTTAATTAATGACTTAGAGATCGTGCGATGCGGACCGGTGTGATATTGGTTTAGAAAAACGTTTTCATTATCGTTTCGATCTTTATTTAGATCATCTTCAGGACCTGGGATTTATAAGTATTGTTTAAATTATACAAATACATGTAAGATGTGAATATGAATTTATACAATGATGTACACAATATAGAAATTTTAGGCTTAATGAAAATATATGTACTCACTCAAAGCGGTTTGACTGTTTTAACATATGTTGTATTATATGTATGTTACTGATATAGAATTTGATTTATGATATTAGCGTTGCTGCGGCTGAGTTTACATGTGTCCGTTCTGTAATTTCTGTTGTGAACCATTTCTAAAAAGTTACGTTTATGTTTGTTTTGTTCGATGTTTAATATTTTCGGATTGTTGAAATGGAAATTGTGTGGTGTTCAAATTGGTGCAAGATTCAAAAAACCCAAACGAAATCCTACAGCCCTGGCCATCCACCCACCTTTTGGAACACTAACGTAATTTCCATTTCAACAATCTAAAAATATTAAGCGCAGTACAAAACAAACACAAACGTTTAGAAATGTTGAACATCAACAAGGTGAGTACAAATAATTTGACTAAACCTAAAATTTCTACATTGTGTACATCATGGTAAAAATTAATTTTGTCTTGCATTTCTATAATTTAAACAATATTTATAAATTCTACGCCCTGAAGATGATCGCAATAAAGATCGAAACTTTGGCACGATCAACAAACAGTTTTTCTAAACCTATGTCACATCGACGAACTATAAACGGTCAATAAAATAAATTATATTCTTGGCATTTAACGTTGAATTGAGTTGCATGAAATAAATATTTAGTATCGCTTGTCATAATAGTGTTTCTACTTAAGCATATAATCAGTTTTTGACAATTTGGAAAGTTAAACGCTTTTTTAAGTTGAAATACTCAATAAAGCATGAGCTATAACTTATGATTTTTGTTTATTTTTTACAAAATTGGTTGAAAAGGTTATACCTGATTAGCTATTAATTCTATAATGGATATTCAACTGTTTTGTAATAAATGTATTATGTATGGTTGAGAGGTTGCCCTTGGTTGGACAATAGAATGGAAACAATTCGGGGGCGGTATTAGCTGGCTAGCAAGTGAAAGGGTCTTTGACTCCTAGTTATGTAATGAGGACTATCGGGAGCCACGACATAAATTAGATTTGAGGCCATTCCATGAACCTCGTTACTCAGACCGCAACCCTAACCGGGCAAATTACTCGTCCCGGATTTTCCGAGTAAGCTGGGATCCAGAAAAATGCCTACTTTCGGTTGTTGATTCGCCCTTGGTGTTGTTATTTGTTATGTATGTTTTCATTACTTCAAATCGCTTGATTTGGTTTAAAAACCTCGGCATTCCAGTAGATTCCTTTTATCTTCCTTCAAAATAATAGGTCCTTCGAAAGGTTAAAAGGTGAGATAGCGTGGAATTAACGACGAGCGACTAACATTTAATAATCAGAATTTTAACGTAGGTTACATAGTATCTCAAAAAATTATTTTCATATGGAAAATATTTATAACTTCGGTTTATACAAGCGTAATTAATTTTATAATTAAAAGAATAATTGTTAAAATAAATGACACGTTTCATTTTAAACTAAATGAACAATATGCTTTATGTTTCGAAAGGTTTGCCATGACAATTAAAACTATTTACCAGTATAATTGTGAGCATATAACTTTTTTAAGTTGCTAAGTAAGTACGTAATGTACCAACATTTTATTAACGAAACATTTTAATCCAGCAACTCCGTAGAACTTGGAGTTCAAGCAACTACGGTTCATAAGTTTGGAAAGAGAAAAAGATAAGCTTGAGAATGCGAGAGACTGAGACATATAGATAAAGAGAGAGTGCGTTTGAGGGATGAAGGAGGGGGTAAGAGAATCGGGGAAAATGGTAGGAAGAGAAAAATGAATGGATATGAAAAAGGTTACGCGTATGGGGAATATTTTTCATTTATTTCGCGTTTTTTCATATACGGCTAAGCATTGTTGATGATTCCTAAACAACACGCCATTAGAAACAAGGAAATGTGGACGTGTAGAAGAGAAAAATAGCTGCCAGGTATAACTATCTCTTGGGTATATCACTGGTCTTACCACCTCCACTTTCCACCCAACAAAAATCAGTGGAACAAAACTGTTTATAATTGAGGTCGTATATCTGCACTTTCTTTAAATATTTTAATTAACTATATGTTTTTCACTTATTTTAAAACCAAACCATCGAAGTCTTTTTAATCCCAGTTTATTTTAGCAACTGTAATTTTGATTTTGGTCGAAACATTTCGATTTTTTGGTAATCCATTTTTATTTTTGTTCTAGGTGTGACATCTTGAAAATGGATGTTGGAACTGTAAGTACAGACGAAAAATACAAAAATAATTTATATTTATTTGTGATATTTCATACTCTGCCATACATAATTTGAAAAATCCGTTTGAATATTGGATTATTCATGATGAGAATATACAGGTATATAGATTTGTTAACATAATTGGTTCCAGCGCATTATTGCACTTTTTCATCTTGCCTGCATTACATAAAAAGCATTTTTTAAATTATACATAAAAACATTAAACACAAACTATTTTAAGCGAAAAACCACGAGAGCATTACAAAATTAATAAAGGGTATTAAACACAACCTTAGAGCCAAATGCTTGAGTTAAATAAATAAATAGAAAAATAATAAAGCACTAAGAATGTTCAAGTACATACTGTACACAGCAAACCTTCTAACAGACAAAAACCTTGCATCTATTTTCACATTATTTATCACAATTATTAGATAAATCGCTTTAGCGAACATACATATTCCATTAAAACCCGTTTGTTATTTTTCAAATGAAATGTGGTTTGGTCTTTTACGCTAGTATATACTTACGATGTTATAACGATTAATTATTAACGTACTTTTATATGTTCTTTACCTACTAAGCAATTCATAAAACGTACGTCATAAGAACGTAACTTATTATAGTAATAAGTTACGTAACTTATGACGTAACTTCTACATTCTTACTCAAAATGTACCTTAATTCATATCCAATAATAACATCAATAACAAACTAAATTTTTATGTAGTAAAACATTTTTTATATTTTCTGTATCTCTGTACGTTGAAACTTGTAAGCTGGCGTGAAATATTTAGCTTTATTAATGTAATTTTAGCCCCATCTCTTAAGAGAGTTCAATCGGTGCGAAGAGATATCTATCAAGTAATCTATAGAATTTTTACGCCACGAATCGGAACATGAGACTCAAAGGCTGCAAAAATTGACAAGAATGCTCTTATTCCAAGTGTTATATTCTTATACGGGGTGAAATTCCTGCTTCCTTTCTAGATGGGAGAGATTCAGCCAACGTTTTCATATGACAAAATGGTTTATTATGGGCAATAATAATTGATACGTTACAAATTTCATGTTGTAAACCCCAGTGTAAAATGAAAGTACAAGTAGTCAAAGTACAAACGAATATCAAAATAAAGTGTGTAATTTTAGAAAAATACCGTTTCAAACGGAATAAATTGAGTTTATTCAATTTAATCATACATATAAACAATAAATTATGTTTAAATGAAAATGTACACTTGGTTATTGAACAATGTAATTAATAATTTGCAAAAAGGTATAAAATACAAAACAAAGCCCCGTTTCATTCACCTCTCTCTCTCTCTCTCTCTCTCTCTCTCTCTCTCTCTCTCTCT
>CM077107.1:2246243-2300250 GCA_039619505.1 Cimex hemipterus | reverse complement strand
CTCTCTCTCTCTCTCTCTCTCTCTCTCTCTCTCTCTCTCTCTCTCTCTCTCCCCGTCGCCATCTCTAAAGGGTAATATAATTGTTTAAATAACGAAATCTTTTATCTAAATCTAAAACTTTTTTATTTTCACATTACGCTTGTCCTTTGAAGTCCTATACATTCACGATTACGGAGCCGTTTATAACAATTTTAAACGGTGAGAAATGTACAACAGTATGACTACTTCTCCAGTGAAAAGACTTAGTTTAATCTTTACAAAAAACTTAACATTTTCCTCCAATATTTTTTAAGCTGCAGCGCTCTCATTTTTTCGCATTATCGTTTCCGTTGTAAGTTTCGAAACTAAGATAATTTATTTTTAGAATTTTTTTTGAAAAAAATGTTAATGCACATAATAGCCGGAACCTCCCTCTTCAAAGGTCCAGAAGCGTTTTATTTATAAAATCGACGAGGACAAAAACGACCTTTTTCTTTTATACCAGGTTTTTGTGAGCTGTCAATCGTGGTAGCTGATGGTACCCCAAATGTTACCACAATGCTACAATCGGGTCAATCATAGGAAACAGCTCAGTGCGAACGCAACCTTTCTCTAGTTGCAGGCAAAATAATTTAAAATCTAGGGCAAGTGTTAGGCTTAGGGTGAGGATGATGGTTGTGAAGTGTTCAATTTTATTTTTCAAACATTGCTCTATTTTTCAATTGTTGATGTCTTGTAACATAAAGGAGTTCTATAGCGTGGAAAATAAGTGGCTTGTTAATAATGTGGCGATGACATCTATACAAGAGGCGGTAAGTGGATTCGCATTTGTGGGCATGTCGGAAGTAAAAATTGTGTTCAGCAGCGGACCCCTGTGGCAGACCAACCACTTCATTGCGGAAGCCTCCGATCTTTGGTTTACAGTTCTCCTGGGATATGATTATATATTTAGATAACCGGCTTGCGTAAAAATAGTTTTAATATGTATAATAGTCCTTTATGCCTCACTTTTTCGAAAGTATGAGAAACATTTCAATTCCATTCTTGTACAGTTTCTGCTCGAGAAATGAGTTTCTGTAATCTGACACTCTGTGAAGTAGATGAATAGTGAAATGCTGAGCTCGAACGTTAAATTGATGATCTGCTAAAGTGTTGGAAATAACAATACAGATGACTTTTTAAAATTTAATTTGGAAATAATTATGAAACAATGGGTACCAAACGAATAGACCGGCGGGATAAAGAGAAAGAGAAAGTTTATTTAACTTTGGGATCATTTTAATAAAGAGAGTTATATTTATTAGTTATTATAAGAGAGTATTGCATAGTAAAACGTGTGGTTCTTAATTTTGTACTTGTTCGCGCCGGTTACATTTTTTATTTCTTAAATAAAAGGGATATTTAAAGTTAATTTTCTCCGCCTGTTATGGACGGCGAACGCACCTCGTCATTGGACCCGAAGGGGATTAAAGGTACATCGAGTCGCCCCTGTCGACGTCACGCGTAGTAGTACGTTGCAAACCGCCGAACACCTCTTCACTTGTTTTAACCTGTTTTGATTTCCCCTCAAATTACACCCTCGTTTCATTTTTCGTTACCTCGCATGCAGCAGGAGTATTCTCGTTCTATGTTTTACTTTGTCTTCGCTACGCCTCTGTCCTTCCTGGTAGCTTCAACAGGTTTCTCCGACGCTGAATCCGAGCTCGGTGACGCCGAAGGTCATTCCAACGACGCACCAGAAGGTAAACTTCATACAGTCCACTCCAAGGTAAATTTCCGTTATTTTATTTTATTGGTAAAGTATCCGTTTATTTTGTTTTATTTTATTTGAATTTATTTAATTAAGACCAGCCCGAACAGTACTAATTAAAGAAGTCAGAAAAACAGCAGCTTTATCATCGATCCCTTAATATAAAATATGTATTTTGTGATCATAGCCATTTGCTGTATTAATAAGACAAAAATTAAACAAAATGAATGCCTGATTGACAACAAGGGTGAGAATTTAATTGTTTTTTTAAAATAAAATAGATAATAAAAAATTACGATAGAAAGGCAAATTCTGTGGTGTATTTACCATTGCTGTTTTTTTACTGTCTTTTTTATTTATTTACTTTTTTAAATAATATTTATTCAATCTTACGGTAAAATCACGATAGAAGGGTAAATACTGTGGTGTATTTACCATATTTCCTGCATTTAAAAAAAAATTTCAATGCTACGTTTTCTGGTCGTTATTTAAAAAAGATGTCGCAAAAATGATAAGCTGGTTACTCTTTGTGTATGTAAATGTTAAAGAGATGTTCAGTTTTGTTTTTAATCGCCTTTTATTATCATAATCCTAAATAATCGTGTAAATAAGTGAGTCAGTAAAATTGCACCAAAATGACTTTGTATGTGGATATTTTGTTTTTAGGTTTATTTTTGGATTAAGAAGATAATTTTATAATTTGAACGTACAGAATAACGAACGCTCTTGTTAGTTCTAATGAAGAGTAAAGATAAAATTCCTTCTGAATACTGCTTCTAAACTGTATTCCCAATCAATCTAAATAAAGTTCGTAATAGTTATGTAGATTCGTTATTTTAGTGTTAGGTTGGAGTTTGTTAGTGAAATTGATCTATTTACAAGTTCGCGGACGTGTTTATCGTTAAGTCTGTTAGCGAATTGGTTCGTAACAAGCGAAACTACTTGTCATTTACAGATCGTTGCAATCTAAGTTAACATCGGACCTCAATTGAGTTATTTAACTTAAGATTGGGGGTGGTTATGTGCTTAGAAAACGAACAACAAACGCGTTGTGGCGGTTGCAGTAACACCTTGAAATAATCATTGTGTTGCTAAACAGTTTAGCGATTTATTTAGATATATTTGAATTTTTACAGAAAGAAACTACCAATTTTATAATTGAATGAAGAAAGTACAAAAGACTAATTTAATATGGTTTAGTGATTAATTGACTATTTGGCTCGTTTCTAGACAATGGTGTTTGTTTAACAACCCGTATTTGCTGCTGTTGAAAGCATAAATTGCCATCTGTGATAAAAGGCACAATGAACATAACATGACATATTACAATAATATTTATATTATATAAATAACCCTGATAATAAAACAGGCCTTTAATTTAATTATACAGTACTATAAAGTAAACAATTAAAAATTAATTAATTTAAAAAACTCGGACATTTGCATTTATTTGTTTAATCTTCTTAATAATTAGGTATAAAGAATAATATTTTAATTAAAACATAAACACGACATTAATAGCGTGTACTTCATCTTATAGATTGCTAATAATCCTTTCTAATATTTTAATTTTTTTTAGATAAAAAATAAAGAATATTAAATCGATTGGGATTCTTTGCAGTTATTGGTTTTTTTTTAAATCGTTTTGGTTGATGAGATTGGAATAAAAATATTGAATTTTAAGATTTCTCATAAAAGTATGGCTCTAAGTGGAGCCCGGGCAGATGTTTTGGTCAAGGACGGATGTAGGCCGTGTACATAAGTTGTGGGTTTATCGAGGGCAAGTTCTTTAATAATCATCACAAACCTGTGGGAGGATTGCCCAGTCTCTAAAAGTGTCCCGCAACCGGTTCTCTACTACTGCAGAAGCATCGAGTAGAAAGGCGGCATCTCGGTTGGATTACTTTAACAATGAGGGCTGGTTAGAGTTGATGATGGGTGATGAGTTATTGAGTCTGTCCCCACTCCCGGGTATATGAGTTCAAACGCCTTTCGGCATTGCGTCATCTTTAGTGAGGAAACGCCGAACCGTGTTTGAATAACTCAAAACCCGCGAGTGAAGACAGGTTCCGTAAGTGGCCCTGTGCCGGTTCAATACGAATGAAAGGCGTTCTCTTCAGAAATGTGTGCCAGTTTGGTTTTTGGTAATCAAATAACCAGAACCGTGTACGGAGAAGAACACGGCCAGAGCTCATTATCATACAGAATCGATCTTTGACTGTACTAGAGAACATTGAGGAAATTCTTTTGGAAGCTGAAGTTCTATTCGCTCTATTTATTGGGGACAACTTGGTGTTAATCTCGATCGCATGTAGTCTTGTCTTCTCCCATTTCTTGGAGACTGTAGGGATTACAAAAATTAACCGGCCAGTAAATTTTCTGGGCATGAATCGACTTACAGACAATTTATGGGGCCTGATTAAGAGAACTGAACTGATTGGAACTTGTTTTTTTAAACGAAAATTGGGATTCTGTTTCACAAAAAGAAATCCGATCAGTGCCTAGGAGAGGTCGCCCGCTGGACTAAGGAGGTAATACGCAACAAAGCAAAACTAGATATTAAATAGTTATTTAAATTTTAATCTATCACAAAATAATTTATCGGTGTTTTGGTGAATTTTCTTTCAAACCATCATAATTAAATAACTTCTATTAAAATTCATGAACTTTAGTTCTCTTAAAACTAAGTACATTGTATTTAATATAATGAAAAAAAAAAAAAAAAAACAGTTTGAAATGAATACAAAATATGAGTGTCCGTTTTTTAAATTTTAAAGTGGGAAATAACCACAAAAGCTTTTCTAGTTTTTAAATGGAAGAGGCAGAGTTTTTAAATTTGTGCATTTTTTTAGTGACCCTTGAGAAGTTTGCGGCGGAGGGTTAATTTACACGGGCTCGCAAACCTTTAAAGAGGTCCTCGACGAGCTGACTGAAGTGCAAATCGTTAATCATCGAGCCTGGTATTTACATTTAACAAACGTACATAACAAAAATTCACCGCATTCCTGAAAGCCAAGAGCTCTTATTTCCCATTTTATTAGATTAACAAATTCTTTTTACAAATTGTAGAGTTCGAGACAAAAAATAGCCCACTTTCATATATACTTTCGGTATATGCTCAATTTTTTTAAAAATTATTCGGAGATAGTATTTTATTCTTTTTTTAATGCTTTTAATAATAATTTTGAATATATTTGAAATGTATCTGCCAGTAAAAGATTAATTCATAAAAATAAGGGTAAATATTAATTTTAAGCTGGGACAAAACGATGGCACATGTTTTGAATGTTTTTGTTAAAACATAAATAAAATTGTCAAAAACCTCTTTAATGAAATTACAAAATAATTCTGAAACTCAGTATAGTCTCCTTTTTTTTTTTTCTCCAGCACGATATAGATGGTCGAAGAAAATAATGAGACAATTTTAATTTTCATTAGATAGGCACTACACATCTACCGGTTTTTTGAATTGGCGGCAGCCAACTATAATCAGCCCTTCCAAGAAGTTCCCAGTAATTTTTACCTACATTAACCTAGACAAAAACTAGCGAACCAACTAGGCATTCCAAAGCTTAATTTTTTTCTGTTTGAAAAAAGGCTATGAACATTTTCGATGTGTGGACAGGAGCATCGTCCTTCTGGAATACGAATTATTCACTTGATAATGTTTTCAAGATCATTTCTAAATGATTTTATATCTTTTCTAGATATTGCATACTGTTCTACCCGAAATAAATTTTTTTATTATCTTATTGTGATTGATGCCATCACACATTCGCAATGATTTGACATTTTATGAAAATAGAATTTTCTCTATTCTTCCTTCCAGTAGATAGGTCACGGGAGAAATGATTATGGCCTTCATTATGAACTTTATTTAGAGATGGTATCTGTTTCGGTTTCCTCCTCTGGATTTGAGTGGCATCATTTATGACCCGCTTTATATATTTTTATGTTGATTGACATTTCAGCTCTTTGCGCGATTGGCTAAGCTGTCAAAAAGGGAATTGAAGCAATCCTCAAGAATTCTTGTTTTTCCCTGCTGGTTAAATCTATTTGGTATATTCGTCATTTGGCTTTTCTCTGGCCGAGCGCCTTGTTGTTCTAAATATCCTAAAATTAGTTAACATCTCCCATTTCAACGAACTATTTCCCTTCGTTTATTGCAACACGATAAAATTATTTTCATCTCATCGGCGGAAAACTTTTAAGGCCTTGGAGCGGACCGACGGGCGTTATCCCGCGGAGCAAATTGTAAGGTGAGGGAAACATTGCTACACTCGGCTAATGATTTTGTCATTTTTCCCTTGTGCTACGCATTTTCGTTGTTAATTATTTGAGAATTTAATTAATTAATTTTCCACGTTTTTTCCATTAATTCATTATTTTATTTTATTTTTATTACAATAAGCCTACGGTCCTATTCTGATGTATTTTTCAAAAAAGTAAAAATACGTTCAAACGATTTTTACGATGTTGAACTGGCACCCGGCCCTTTCTGGGTCTGTCTTCACTCGCGGGTTTATAGTTTCAGTCAATCAAATGCGTTTCGGCATTACGCCATCTTCAGTGATAAACTGTCTGTCATTTAGTCTACGCTGGGTTTATATAGTGTTGTGTCCGTCGCAGGTCGCTGGGAGCGTTGCGATAGGGGGCGTGGTCTCCGTGTCCGTTGGTCGGTCTTAGTGGGGGTTGTTTCCGTTGTCGGTTATTATTTGTACGTCGTTGGTTTTTTGTTTTTCCTGTGTTGGTTGTAATGTTTTGTTCTTCTGAACGTTTTCGTTTTTTGTTATGAAGTGTTTTTAGTGGTGTGAAGGTGGTATGTGATTGTGATTACAAACGATTGCGTCAAGCAACGTTATCATCCATTGGATTTAGTAGTTTATCAGCTTTTTGTTGAAAAACAATCGGTGTGATATTTTTCACCTTAACTCGCCTCAAAGAAAATGTACTACCAGGTATCAAAATTTTACAGGCAATTAACAAACACGATTCGTTTAAAATGTAACTGAAAAAGTAATTTATGTTTATAAAACTTAACAAAAACACACTTATGTAATGTTTAGACAGAGCACTAGGGCGAGGGCTATCTTTTTCTATAAAAGACAATGTTTTGGGCTTGCCTGGATCTAGACTGGAAAGCGCAACATTCTTCGTTTAGTTTGAAAACTAGGGTTTGAGGTTTTATGCCGTTTTTCATGATGAAGTTGATCATTGATTTTCACTTACTACTTTTGCGATAAACCGATCTGACCTAGTATCAATGTGACATCCATTATTTTGTGGTTTGTTTAATAAGTTATCTCAATTATTTTTCATCCTTTCGTATTTCCGTTGACTTCGAACTGATTTCAGCGTACTTAATCACTGTGGTGGATTAGTTCGTGGTTCCTGTTCTTGATCTGTGACAGGTCATTCGGCCAACTCAATCTACCTTTCATCCTTCCGGCCAAAGTCAAGATTCCAATCATTGATCAATGAATTAACCGAGTTTCAACTTTAAACGTGTATTTTTCGATTTTATTATGCAAAATTTATAATAAATTTATACATCTACACGGTGTTAATAAGCATTCAAAAAATTACGTTTTGGTTGTTGATCCTGTTAAATTCATAAAGAAACAGTTTTGCAAGTCTGTGAATTCAGTAAATAAGAAAAACAAAAAACGTTTTATCTGCGCTTTTTGCTCCCAATTGGAGAATTAGTTGGTGGAAAACAACTACATTAGGTTGGGTGCACTAGCGTGGGATATTTTCGGAGAGGAGGTTGCATTTTTTGTTCTTTATGCTTTTTAACAAATTCAACTCGTAACAGACTTTTTCCTATTGGTTTATTTATCAAAACAAATTTCATATTGCATAGAATGAATTTAGTCTTTCGAAGGGTCACTTTTTGTAAATGACGTGTTTTGCTTTTTAAACTTGAAACTCCGACTATTTTGTTTAAAGTTCCTTGTCTTTCAGGTGCATTCCCTATTTATTTTAGTCTCAAAAACTACATTCTAAAATAAAACATAGTTTGTCAAATCAAATAAAGCTAATTGTCGTGTAACGTTTTTATGGCGTAAATTAGGTGGGGAAGTTAAAAATTTCAGGTCGACCAGAATTTACTTCTCATGGAAAGTTACGTTTTTCACAACTTCACAACAAACAATAACACAAGTATGACGCACGCGAAGAGATTCATAGAAGGACCATCCGCAAAACGTACAAAATGATTACTGGAAAGAACCGCATCCGGACTCCTGACCGGCTTTTGACTTAAGAAAGCAAGTGCATCGGATAGGAAGACCGCAGCAGAAACATTGGATACTGTCAGGAAGAGAAGGAGACCGCAGAAGACATTTTGTTTCTGAGAAGATCTTATGTAATGCAAGAACTAGCAACTAGAACAAGAAAAGTTGCCAGGAAGATCCTACACTAAGGAGCGCTGGCAAATTTGAAGCTGGCCAGTGAGTTATATATATTAAAAAAAATAAATTTATTCAGGTCGAGAAGAACCTCTATACATCGCCTACACTCACCCATACAGTAAGAAATAAAAGTAATGTGCAAATAAGTAAGTTGATCGGTAGGAAATGAATTGCCTTTTGCACAATTAAGAGTTCCACAAAATCTCAGTACATTATAAAAAAAAACCTAACATTCTATATTCCTTAAAACAGTAAAAAATTAATCGTACAAAAGGTGATCTTAATTAAATCATGTTTTGATGAATCTACACTGGAGTTTTAATCGTACAAAAACTGATCAGTCAATTGTGGTCTATTTTTAACCCCGTTCTCGCTTGAGAGTGCTGATAACGTTTCAACTTTCCGTCTCTTTAAATAATGGGGCAGCCGTCTTCCGATTCAATCATAGATAAGAGACCCGCCGAGAGATAATTCAGCGCTATCTGATATTTTGCCAAATGCACACAGTGAGCCCAAAACGAATTAGGTCAACGCCGGTTGGGCAAATCCAATTGATCATCCAGGACGGAAGCCGAACCCAATATATTTGGCAAGGATCACATAGCCAGACGGCCGATTCAAAATAATGGCGGTCTGCTATGTTTTTTGCTTAAAACACACATTTTTGAAAACACACACACAGAAAGAAACATCTGTCTTCATTTATTTTTGGTTACATATTCAAGAAGATATACTTTCGTCCTACTCAGGATGATATTTGAAAATCAATCAGGAACACAGAAGTTAAAAACAAGAACATAAATTTTCAACCAATTTTGAAGATAGAGATTTAAAATAAAATCCGTTGTAACATAACAACAACAGCCAAATTAAAGCTGTTATTTTCCTCAAATATTTCTGTTTGTTTTAAGCTTTCATGCTGGTAACGCAAAAACACGTCTTTCAACGGTTTTACCATCCGATAATTTCAATTTTGACGGGAAAAGCGTGGCTGTACTCTTGTTTTGGTTTCCTTTAATTGACGATTATCTCCAATCAATGGGATGGCCGGGATGTAACGTAAAATTTGCCGGAATCACATGTTTCACACATACTGACAAAAACAACCTATAAACCAAGTTGATGCAGTTAATATTAATTTTTGAAAAACCTAAATTCACAAAGATTTACTTTTACATTATTACGTATATTACGGCCATAAACAACCACATTTCCCCCAGAAAGCATAAATTGTAATATATCTCCTTATAAATTTTCAACGCTAAGTTTATTAACTTTTGTTACCCCTTTATTTTTTTATTGGAGAGCTTACCCCCTTTTTTATTAAATTTTTTATCTCTCTTTTGTTTCTCCAAAACTAGAAAGTTTTGCTCTAACTCTCCAGAATAACGGGATACGAATAGCAGGGTAACTATTTTTAAATTACTCCTAATGTACATTTTTAAAGGTGTTTAGACGCCGAATTGAACCGTTTTTAACAACCGTTCTCAAGTTGGTATATCGAAAAATGAAATCTTTTCCACCTTCTTCAACCAAGAATCAATTTAAAGCGGTGTGAGTCTGCGAGTCGGTGAATTCATGCTGAAACGGCATGGGGGTCACTCGCGGAGAGGTAGAATTTCGCAAACACGTTTCGGCATTGCGCCATCTCCAGGGAGGAACGCTTTTCATTAAGGAGGTGACTTTGAAGGAATGAACGTAAGAATTTGACCTTACGACGGCTCAGCAAATATCTACTTAATTATTATTTTAATTAATAATCAATTAATTGTATACATGTTTCAAAACTCATTAAAACAGAAGGAAGAGATAACCCACGATTTCCTACCCATTATTAAGGATCGAGCAAGAGCGTTGTGAACACAATTTTGAGATTATCGAAAAATACAAGGACACATTTTCACACATTTCTCAGATCCTACAGTCGTATGTTATGAGGTTGTGGGTAGATGTCAAAGGTTCAATTTGTAAAAAAGAATTACGATTTCGTGACGCTAGAACGCGCTGGCTATTAATATTGGAAAATGTTTTAATAATTGAATTGGTTTCCTTCATAGCTGATAAGAGTTAACTAGTAAAGCTGGAAACCAAACTGTGAACGAAATATTCAGGGAAAAATTAAAAATTTTCTAACTGTTTGTAGAGTTTTATCTACACAAAGTTTAGGCGAGATCTTTGGAATTAAATAACTTGGTTTTGTACGATTCACTTCAATATAAACAAATTTGTGTCAAAAAAGAAAACCAGACATTTTTCTACATTGTACATAATAAATAAACTATTCCGTTTTAGGATAAGATTTTACGATATTTTTATACACGATTCATATTGTTCTCGTGCTTGATAATTACATAAAATAACATTGATTAAAACGTACAATTAGCGATTTGTCAAACCGTCAAATCAATTGTAGTCACAAGAATTTAATAAGGGGAATCTTGGCTAGAGGAAGGCAGAGAACAGTAGGCTCCGCCAGTACATGCACAATTAATTTACAAAGGAAACACTTAATTCGCAAGGAGGAGTCTAACGTGGATCAATGTAGCTTTTAACCCCGGAGCAGCGTCAAGAGGGTTTGAATTAAAACCTCGAAATCCCCTGTAAAAGGAAAATTAACGCAACAAAAAAGAACAATATTTTTCAAGGATTAATTATCGATTAACATTTATATTTTCACTTCAAAACTAGAATCCAGTATATTTTGTAATTTTCTAAACTAAAATACATTTAAATGGATAAGATAAGAACCACGCTAGATAGAATAAAAAATATAAATAAGACCAAATATTATCCGTGTATAATCATCAAGCCTGGAAATTATGCTCACTAAACCTTTTGTTAATCTACTAACAAAATATTGTTCCAAGTATTATTTAGAGATCGTGAGGTGTGTTGGGTGACGTAGGTTTTAGAAAAACATTTCTTTCTCATGCCAACCTTTCGATCTTTACTTAGATGATCTTCAGGGCTCAAAGAGTCCCTCAGCATGGGCACTCCCAACACGGCACACAAAAAAGACATATCTACACGGAAAACAAACACTTTGAACCCTGAAGATGATCTCAGTAAAGATCGAAAGGTTGGCATAATAAAGAAAATGTTTTTCTAAAATCTACGTCACACCCGACCGCACCTCACGATCTCCAAATTATCATTGGTTAACGGTTACTAACCCCCATACATTGTTTCAAGGATGGTTTAATTTTCTTTTTGTAAAGGATTTGCGGAATTCGTAATTATAAACAAAACATGCGAATTTGTAAAAAAAAAGTAAAGATTTGCAGTTCTGCCGAAATATTGAGGTTATCTTTCCTGACTATCGATCAAACAAATCTGTTAGCCGAACTAAAGAAACGTTGGAAAGTGGCCAAGAAAAAAATGCTGAAATCGACATAGAGGTAAATGGAAAATGATGATAGATGTTGATTGACTTCATTGGGCTGCTTGGTCGATGGTTCAAAAGAGACGGTACAAGTTTGCCCGGTCTTTAAAAAAAGTTTAAACGGAGCCCCCCATTCACCGGGAGAAAATAAATTAACGTTAAGTAGTTTAGAAAACCCGACCGCAGATTAAACGCCGTCCAAACTCGTCGGATCTCATCTTCAGCCGGCTATATTTTACGTAACGGAGCTGTAAACAAGCTCCTTCATCCGAAAGAGTTCCATTTTCAGATCCCAAAAGGGAATTGGATTTAGTGGACCCATCTGGAAAAGGATCGACTGGCTTGAACCTAGCAGACAGTTATGATTCCGATAAATCATTAACAGATAAAGCCGCGCACATTTTATCGAAAACAGCCTCATCCGTTTATAAACCAGTAAATCTATTAAACGAAGCATCATTTAACGGGGGAAATAATGCGAAATTACACAATAATTATCTATTTGTATATTAATATACCTTAAGATCTGAACATGAAAAGTGACATTGATTAACGTACATGATGAATTTAAAAAAAGAAAAACAACTTTTTCTTGCGACATTCAGCTTAAAAATTAAATTTCTGCTTGTTTGTTTCAACACAACGCATAAATTAAAAAAATTGTTTTTCCGCGTTGAAAAAATTTAGCGTTTCACCTCAGGAGGGCAGAGAAAATGTACGTCACGACAAATAAAACAAAGTAAAATGTCACAAACATGTGGTACTACATGGTTTCTTGGAATAAAAATCTCATGTTTGAAATACTACACACGCTATAAACTTAATAAATTGCGAACCAAAATTTCAAACAGTTTAGTAGCGATTATTTTTTAAAATTTTGCACACCAACGCACTCATGGCAGCATAAAAATTAAATTTATTAGGCGTTTTAATCACTAAATAAATTACATAAACACACATATAGAAAATAGCTTAATATAGTAATTGTCAGTCTGTAAATAATTGTCCATTAAAAAAGGGATGAAAACAGATATCAAAACAAAACATTCACAATCAGTTCGTTATCAAACTTTTAACGAATTTCATTACGACATTTCTGAACTACTTGCTTTTTTAATAAATTTGGCATAATCCTTGATTTATTAAACTTAAAATAATACATACAAAATGATAGAAAAGACAACAAATAAGCAGAAAAATCACAAAAAATGCAGGCTTAATACACCAAAGAAAAAAAAAACAATAACTGGATTCACAAAAAAAATTTAGTACCAGAGATATTAACATTTTTGTCATTTTAGTCTAAAATCAGATGTGTTTTCCATAAAAAATAAACTAATTTTTGTTACCACTAAGAAATGCTTTTATTAAAACATGTACAATGTTCTTGTGTTCCAGTCTTCTTGCGTTCGATATCACGACGTTTGCAAAGCATATTTCAAAAAGAAAAGTTATGCAAAACGTAAAAGTGAATATCTGGTCGAACTATTTATAAAATGAGGCAACCTTCCCTTCAATTCCCATAAATAATGAAGAAAATGGAGCTATAATTGAGTATTACTAAATATTGGCCATGTGTTATTGTATAAGCGGCTACTGTGTATTTGGAAGCGCGAATTTTTAATGAAAATGTGGTTACCTTGTGTAAAATGTACTGTAGTTTGCAAAATGAAGGTAAGATTTGTATTTTAAGGACGCTAAATTATATAAGATATAAACTTCGTACTGTTGGCACTGAACTACGTTTTAGTTAGAGAATATATATATATATATATATATATATATATATATATATATATATATATAGATGAGAGAGAGAGAGTGAGAGAGAGAGAGAGAGAGAGAGAGAGAGAGAGAAAGAATAAATAAATTCGGTTCTATTTATGGTCGTATAATTTTATCAAATCAGACCATGGTTTGATCTTTTTAATTTTAATTTGATTAAGTTATCAATCCAAAATTTTAAGAATAATTGTTTCCGCCTCATTTTATGTAAACAATAATACACTTCACAGAGATCTTCAAATCCCAACAGTTTTTTCATCCATCAAAACATATTACAGACGTTTTCATAGTTAATTACAAAATCACACCAACACACAAATACGATTACTCCATTCCCCACAATTACCACGTAAACGTCTGAAAAGAGTATGGATAAGAGACCTTTTAAATGATTAATATCATTTCATTAATCCAGAGCGGCTGCCAGTGGGTAGCTTTCTCTATAACGCCCATAATGCCAAACACACAGTCTGAAATCCAATCTGCTGGTTGTATATCATGCATGTACAGTTGTAGATATAAATAAATGAAGTAAAAAAATGATTAATGTAGTTCTTCCAGAACTCATTGAATGGAAATTAATGTTTAAGACGTAATTTTATACAATTAAAAATAATGGATATAAATTTTTACACTATTATGAATTAATTTGTGTTGAATTTATATCATTCTATGCCAGATTCCATTTCGATATTAGGGATATAAACATCAGTTATAAAACGAATACTTGATATGATATAAAAATAACATATGCATATATTGAAAGTTGAAATAATAATTTTGATATGAGCTTTAAAACAAATTGATATATTGAACTTAATTTTGATATAATACAGCACCGACATTAACTTATATTTTAATTTCGTAAAATTTTTACAAAACCAAATTAAGAAAAGTATAATCTCGCTTATCACTGAAGCCTTTGTTGGGAAAGAATATTCATTTCCATTTAATTAGATCTAAGGACTAAACGAACCAAATAAAATCGTAAAAGATCGAAACTTGGTCTGATCAAAAAATGACGTTGTTTATGAATTTACTAACGAGTTTCTCAGGTTTTCCGACGATTAAGAAACTTTAACATTGAAATAATCGTTAGCGTATCTCTCAAGAGATGGAGGAATAGCACCCCCTATCAGATCGAAATGTGGTTTCCCATTTGTTACAAAGTTGGGTGTATTAGATGTGTTGATAATTGGGCGTTGAAATCATTAATCTGCAGAAACGTAAGTGCAATATTTCTAATTTTATTCAGAACTGGTTATAAATACGTTGATAATTAACAAAACGTTTAAAATTTGTATGAAGATATAAAGATCCAAACACGATTTGATGAACCGATATCCATTTGGTAGGGCAAACTTTACATAAAGTTTATCTGGAAAATTGTCGAATTCCATTAATGGATACTCAAGTATATGATCTGATCGATTCCAAAACTAATTTTCAAATGCTATTTTACATATTATTTAACAATCCTCTGAGGAAAAAGCTAGCTGTCGTATTGCTTTTATCTGAAAGAAATTAATTTCCTCACATTAAAGTGTTCCAACAGTTTAGATTTTCTGTCAGTTGAAAAAGGCTTGTAAATTAATTTTCTCATATATTATCCTAGTTTAAGCTTGGTTATTCTCTGTTTCTATGCTGCTTTTTTCCTTTTTTAGTTTGCAAGTTTTTAAAGTACTGATTTTAATGTATATGAATGCAAAGAAAGAAGCTGTGATATAAAAAAAAGTAGCGTTTGCTCAAACTATGGTCTGTTTCCTTGTTTAGTTCGTATACAAAAATCTCTTTTTTGACAAAGCCAGCCTTCTGAATTATCTGGTGGACTAAAGCGACTGTCGAATCGTAAATATACTTGTTTTCAACCGGTTCCCGGTTTATGTGTTACTTCCCTGATGCTTCGCGAATCGAAGGCGCGAGGGCGATGGACTTTTTATAGTCAAAGGCGAAGTATTGGAAAAGACAGTTGATGGACTTTGTCACGAGAGTCGGACGCCTTTCTACGCTCCCTGGATAAAAACGTTGACTTAGTTGAATTATTTCAGTCAACGTGTTAAACAAAGGCATAATCAGGAATCGAGTAGAAGATCAAATTAATTTAAAGAGGGAATGTGAAGATCCTCGTGAGGATTAGTTCAATCTGAAAATTCCTCTTCCACGTGCTTTGCTTCAAATTACACACATACACATGCATATTTCTCACTTCATTTCCTTCTTCCTTATGAACGTATCTCTTGGTCGATCACATAGTGTACGTTAAGCTTACTTTTTTTTTTACACAAAATTACTTTGTAAAGGATGAATATAAACGTGTAATGAGACGTAAATTGAAAAGATACGCTATAAAATGTTATGTGGAATTCGAAGAAACCATCATTTATTCAGTTGAAGGCAATAATGGGTCGCTCAGGATTTCTTTTCTAATATTTATTCCATTCGAAAAACTGCATGTGAATATTAAAACATGACATTTATTATTTATGCCCCGTTCAAAAATGTTTGGGCTGCATATTACATTTGCAAGGTTAGCACATATTTTGAAATTTCATATAATTTCTCTATTCCGTATGTACAAACCGAAATATGAAGGCAAACCGAAACTGTGAAAATTAATTTCCTTTTATACCAACTGGCGATTCATTTTAATAGAATTTTGACGCAGTAATACATGAAACTGACGGCAAAAGTTGTGTTTTTTGTCAAGATCGGTCGTCTCCATACATTCCTGGTGTATTTGAAAGCACAAATCAGGGAGTAGAAAAGGAGTATAAAAAAATCGACCTCTGAATATAATGTTAAAAATGACTTGTCAAATCTTCTAAAACTTTTCTTGCCAAAGAATAGCCACTTCAAGCGATTGAATCATACAGAAATAAATGTTAGAAATATATATGGAGGGAGAGAGAGAGAGAGAGAGAGAGAGAGAGAGAGATATTCTTATATTAAATCAAAGGTGTTGATAAATTTTATTATTACAGTGTATGTGTATATCTGTAAATAGATTTACAAAAAAGATTTTTGAGTCGTTCGGTTCTCCTTTACCTACAAACCGCAGGGGAAATTGAAACTTGAAAGACCCATTCCCTCATTGCTCAAATAAGTCCGTTTTATGCGTCTGGCTCTTACTGTCATTACTCTGTAAGAAGTGGTTTTACGGTGGAAGAGTATTCGTGAAATTGTTGCCTTAGAAATCAATTATCCGTACAAAAGAAAATGTTTTTGTGGGAATCGGTACGATTGACCGTGAATTGATCAGTATGATTCATCAGAAGCAATCGTTTCTGTCATTTCTTCAATCGATCAATATAAATTACTTCAACCAAATCCAGGAATATGATTTATAAAAATAAAATAGCAGAGACAGAGTGAGTGTATCAATGAAAAAAATCCCCGGAAAATTACACACCTTTTATTTTATTTCTCGGGTCAACCTTCTTTAGTTTTCCAAGAATTACCAATTTAGAAAATTTAGCGCCGTGAAATAAAAAAATAAAAAGAGGGAGAGAGAGAGAGAGAGAGAGAGAGAGAGAGAGAACGACAGAAATCACGGCGAATCGTTCCTCAGTTTTGGTAGGCCTACCAGTCATGAAGGTTTAGCATAATCATCACGCCGTGGAAGTAAAACATTTACGTTTGTGACATAGGAACGAATGGTGATATATACAAATTTACGCAAAACATTCAGCGACAAAATGATAATTAGTGAATTGATAATCATAACATTACATCGGGGTATATTATATATTAATAATTAAATACAAATAGCATCAAGTTTTAATCGAATATAATGCCGAAAAATTTTACTTTTTTCCTGAAAGGATTTTTAAATGGTTTTCCCATTTTTCATAAAATCAGCGTCCGGGAACAACATAGCCATAGCATTAACTAATATTAGCAATAAACAAATAGATTCGAAAAGGTAAGAAAAGTGGGGCGAAGAAAGAAAGGAAGTGGAGGTAAGGAGTGAACATGGTTGATTGTTCTTTTCTGTCCTATGACTGAGTCTTATAAAACTGTTGCTTCCACAATCTTACCCATATTATTAGAAAAACACGTGTATAGAAACAATTGCAGTGTGATCCGTTGACCCTAACTAGGAAGTCAGCGGCGTACTTTGAGAAAAAGTAATAATTACAAAAATAAACAGAGTGTGAATTAAGACCATCAAAAAAATAATTACAACTACTGAAACTATATTGAAAACGAAAACTGCACGTTTTATTTGTACTTATTTCATGTTTAGTTTTGTACACATAACCAAAGTAAGTGCTGTAATTGCGACAGACGGACGAGACTGGACGGTGGATTTGTTTCCTGGAAATTTCATTGCTGGCACTGGGGTCTTTCATTACCGGAGAACTCCTGTTTCTGGAACACCCTAATCTTTTCCAATATTATTGGGTTGTCCGGAAAATAATGCAGGATTTTAAGTTTTCATTAAAAAAAATCTATATAAAATATTCTGTTTACGTTTACAGGATTACTCATTTGTATGAATGTCAACACTTATTAATCCTCTTCCAAATGATATTGTTTGTTTACCTCTGTAGCATTCCGCTACTTGGAAATAATTCAGTCATCCTTATAATGTCAAAGCGAGAATTTCGTACGATTTTCTTTTACGAGTTTAAACTCGGCCGAAGCGGAGCCCAAACGGCTAGAAACATTAACCAAGTCTGGGGCGAGGGTTGTGTTAATGAGTGCACTGTGCAAAGGTGGTTTAAAAAATTTCGGGAGGGAGATTTCAGCCTTGAAGATGAAGAAGGTCGTGGAAGGCCTTCCTCTCTTAATGATGATGTTCTGCGATCAGTGGTGGAAGAAAACCCAAAAACAACTGTTCGAGAACTTGCAGAGCAACTCAAAGTCAGTAAAACGACCGTCGCTGACCACCTCAAGGCGATTGGAAAAGTGAAAAAACTCGAAAATTGGGTTCCACACTCATTAAACGATCGCCAAAAAAATCAGCGCTTTGATGTTTGTGCATCACTTCTTTGTCGAAACAAAAATGACCCATTTCTGGCCAGAATTGTTACATGTGACGAAAAGTGGATTCTCTACGATAACACTAGACGTTCTGGACAGTGGCTCGACAAAGGAGAAGCTCCAATACATTTTCCAAAGCCCCCAACTCATCAAAAAAAGGTAATGGTTACGGTATGGTGGGCTTCATTTGGTTTAATACACTACAGCTTCTTAAATCCTGGCGAAACCATCAATGCCGAATCATACTGTAACCAAATTAATACCATGCATCAGAAATTGGCAGTAATGAAGCCCTCTTTGGTCAATCGGAAAGGGCCCATTTTGTTGCATGACAACGCTCGACCACATGTGTCACATGTAACGTCACAAAAATTATTGGAGCTTGGCTATGAAACTTTGCCTCACCCACCCTACTCTCCGGACCTCTCGCCTACTGACTACCATTTTTTTAGACACCTGGACCACTACTTACAACACATAATATTCAAAAATCAAACGGAACTGGAAAATGCATTTATTGACTTTATCAATTCTAAAAATTCTGAATTCTACTCAGACGGAATTAATAAGTTACCAACACGTTGGGAGAAATGTATTGAGAGTATGGGAAATTATTTTGATTAAAGAACATTGCTTTAAAGTAACTAGTTTCTTTTTTTTGTTTAATACCAAAATCCTGCATTATTTTCCGGACAACCCAATATATATAAAATCCGTTGTCTCTCGAAAATGTGATCCATTTAAAACTTCTCTTTCTCCAGCATACTGCCTATTGGGAACGACGGCTGAAGTGATTAGTGATGAATCCCGCAGTTTCTCCATCGCCTACACAGCCATGAAAGCGCTGAATCGGAATTGATAAGACCGAAGGACGACCATCCGATGAAGAGATTATTGAAGCCAAATGAAAAACAGATGAAGCACCCATCTAGGATCGTAACATTTTTAAATTCTCCAAGTCTCCTAATAAGTGCAAGGAAAATAGTCTACCACAATATCTTAAACGAGTTAGTACCACGACAGTTGCTTAGTTTGGGATTTATGGGTGCTAACGAGATTAAACCCTGTTGTGTGATTGTGCGACACTCCTTCAAAACAGCTCAATTGTTTCAGTTAAATTTTGTACACACTAAGAAATCGAGAGAAACAGAATGATTTTTCTTGAAGCGCACTGAACGTAACATTCGTATACAATTGAAGACGGGTCGGATTTTTTAAAACTGAAAACGGTTTGACCACCCATTAATGTATCTCGAGCTGTTGGGAAGTAGTGCTGAAAGAACATCACCAAACTTCGAAGGTGTTCACATTTTTCATCAATCAATCTGCTGTTCTGAAGCTCCAATTTGCTTTCTTTTCAAAAATAGTTTAACACAGCAAAACACTCCACTTCTTCCTTCTCAATAGATTCATCGCAAAACTGAATTTTTCTTTTAAAGGCACGAACTTTGTCAGCATCGACAGTTATGATAGATACTCTTCCCTTCCAAAAGACACATCTCAATCAGTTTTAGAAAAATATACTATAAATAAAACCGTACATTGTCATATCTTATCATTGAAATCGTTGGCCAACTTGACATATCCATCAATAGAGAAAAGACTTCAGAACGTATGAAGGCTTTCCGCAACGTTATATTGTGAAACGTTTTGACTTCAAATGCAGCCACTCCATATAACGAACATTTACTCCGTAATAATTAATATTATAATTACTCATCCAGATTGACATTCCCAAAAGTGGCATGGATTTTGTTTCTTGGCTAAAGTATATCAGTAGAGAAAACAATGATGCCTCAATCCTTCGATTTATCCTTTATTTTCGTAATCATTCCATACGTTGGGGTAGTCTTTTGCTTTTGTACCATCTATGCACAACTCAATGTATTCAGTTGTGAACAAATCGTCCACCATCTGAATATTTCGGCATCTATTCCATTGGTAAGAAGGATTTCTATAAAAGAAGATTCTCCTCGCAACATCCAGTATGCATAATTTACTACATGTCTAACGTAAGTATCTAATTTTAACTACTTGAACCCTCTTGGGTTCGATCGTGGATTCTGTTGTCAAAACGGTCCGCGGACTAAACCCTACGGGAAGCTCTGATCTAGTTCATTTTCCGATAAAGGATGCAATTAAATTGATAATGAAACTGTACTGCTGCAATGTTTGAAACTAGAGCTTACGCTAAAAAAAAATCTAATAATATTTATGGTTTTTTCGAATACCAAATCTAACATTATTAAGTTTTGTATACTGTTTATATTATTATGAGATTATTTATGTTGTTGTTATTATTGCGAGACAAGAGACATACTTACGAAACTACAGAAAAACAGTTATTTACTGATCAACAAACCCCTAATTTAATTATAATCCTTCAAATTGTAGTTTATAATTTAAGCAAGAAGTTAGATATTTGGATTTAATTAAGAACCAACTGTACTATCTACTGCATTCACCATCTCATGTTCATCAGAACCCTATAGTTATAAAGTTGGTCGCTACTAACTTTACCCTGTCATGTTGTGGAACTTATAGATTTCTCTAGAGGAAACTATCGGGACACAGGCACCTTGTTAGAGGTGGCCAAGGAATTTAAAAGATATTGGATTCTCGTGCCAACAGGTTTTCCTTGGGGAGCAAAGTTTGGAAAGGTCGCAACGAAAGTCAATACTACTGTATGAAGCAACTTTCGGCCTGTTTTGCCAGTACAGGGTCGGGCTATCTAAAGAGCTATGCCCTTTGTTATCCTCATGCTTAAAAATTTTCTTTATCCACCGGCCATACTAGAAAGGCCTTCGATATTTATCTGAGAAATGTCTATATTCAAAAGCTTGCTTTATGTTGTAAAATACAAAGCATGCCATTGGTTTAAGCAACAAAATTTAGCGGGCACTATTACATGTCATCCCACTCTACGAGAATAAATATCAGTAATAACAGATTTGTTTTTAAAGAAGGGTTAAATTTGGTTAATGTTTTTCAAAAGTGTGAAGCATTTTGTTCATTGAATAATTAAGTATTTATAACTATATAGGAAAAGCGTTAATTTGATTTTTCAGTGAATTTTTTTTTTTAAGTTTTTCCTGCCCACCCAGTCGTCCAGCCAATTTCATTGAAATTAACTTTCTGGAGGAGCACTTCTCATGGGTTTGCACCGGGTGCGCGTAAGATTTCTATCTCTAACTTTCTAAACTGACAAAGAACTTTCCACACCATACTTTTCCGCTTCATTAATTAAACGAAACGACTTGCTTAAAGGCAATAGCAATAGCAAAAGTATATAAATTTACTCGAAGTGTTGAATTTTTCTGTGTACCAATGGCTTTCTAGTCAGACGAACAGTTTAACGGTTTTACACGGAAAGATGAACATTCATATTTATTACAATAAATATCGCAAATTTGATCGCCTGAAAATGCCAGGTTTTGGCAAAGCTTTGGAACAAGTTTGCCCCAAGGAGGGATTAAACTCTTAAGCTTAACTAACCTCGAGATTGGTTTGGAAAAGTTATTGCTTAAGAAAGTTGTTTGTTTCCCCATCTTATGAGCCTATTATTATAGAAACCTTTCATTATGAAGGATGAATTATTTTAATTAAAATAGAGAATATTATTAAGTTTCTATCATTTTTTTTGTATAGCGTACGAAATTTTTAACATTATTAGATGATTACCGAAAAAAGAATATTTTGACAAATGCATATAGAATTGAACAAAACAAAAGTGTAGAAAATTGAAATAAGAATAACAAAAATTTATAATTTAATAAATTATATATTTTATAAAATTATATATTTTGTTATTATTGAATTATTATATTATAGGATTATAATTTGGTCATTGTTGATTGTTCTGCTCGGCAATGCGTTTGGGCTGGGCCAACACTTATACATAAAAATCTATCTAACTTTTGCCTAATATTTTGGCCGGCAGATAACTGAACATGTCGAAAATTTTTCTGACTGACAAAAAATAGGAAAGAAAGGCGGGCCACGGGCAAAGACCAGGGACAGACGCCTAACTTACAAACTATAAAACAGTTACGAATGAAATAAATAGAAGAATAGTATGTCAAAATACACATATTCTAGTAACTTGTCAATAGATAAAACGTTTTACATAAAATTGACAATATAAATATTCTTACGTGAACATAATCAGAGTAATATTTTATGCATTAACGTCTGAAAGTTAAAAGCTTAACGTTCAAAAGTTAATTACAATCACTTATTCAAAACCATAAAAAAGAACTGTAATTAATGAATATATATGAACGTTAAATGATATGATTAAATAAGAACAAAAGGCAAGCAAAATAAACACCCCCCATGTCTTACGATACTTATATTTAACTTGAATAATATCAGTAAAATTTCCTTAAAAATTGAATACCTTCAAATTTAATTTTTAAAAATGTAATCGCCTATTGCTTCGAAACGTTCAAATTTTCTTTGAAGCAGTAGGTAACATTTTCAAAATATCCTACAGAAAACATACGTTTAAGCCAAAACTTAAAGATCTGTCTACATTTCCCAACAAACGCCTATAATAATAATAATAAATATAAATTTATTTTATACAGTTATTATCTCATATAGAATTTCAGCTGAGGTTTATTACATACAAACGTATTAATTCAATTTAGATGTAAAATAAGATTTGCAATAGGAGAAAATTATCTACAATTTATTGTAAAGGTTTGTAAGAGAAAAAGATCAAGGAAAGACCGAATCTCTTCGAAGAAGTTATTATTATATCCTTTCAAAATCGAACGGCTCTCGCCTAACACCGAGGCGTTGGCCAGCAACTTTTTGCTATGAAATTATATATATATATATATATATATATATGGAGAAATAGGTCAATTCTCAGTAGAACTTACAATCTATATGGTTTCCATTTATTTATAATATATCCGTTAAATATTAGAATTTATGGTGAAAGAAAACAACTGGCATGTTCTAGATTCACTTTTAATGCATTTTAGAAACTTTAGGGCTTCCTTCTATACTTCAGAACATCAGAGATACCTTCAGAATATATGTTTAGAATTTTGAGAGGTTTCTGGCATGATACATGATGTTCGCCTAACAAAAGCAATATGCGAGTCAGCATTCATACAAACTATTTTAACACGTATTATACTAATATAGGGTTTCTCTTTTTCAAAGGGGAAATCCACGTTTCTCGCAAAGAATGGGTTCCAGGAAAGAAAGTTTAAGGGTGACCCACGTAGATTTTTCAACGAATCTCAGATAAGTGATCGAAACAGTTTTTTATCATCTCGTAGCAGCTAGTACTAACTTGATTTTTTAAATTATAATTTCAGTTCAAAGAGAGGGGTAGAATTCATACTTTCAATGTTGTTCTAAAATCCTTTGGTATTTTTTCCCATCTTTATTTTTTACTTCCTGTTATAATAATTAAATTTTAACTCAACAGTCCAAATAATTTTAGATAGTAAAAAAATTCTTTGTTCATAGTCGGTTTGCTTCAAACGTTGAACAAGAGAAGTCATCTATAGTTTAACTTCAACTCGGTGGACACAGGCTTTGTGAATTTCTAGAACATTAACTGCTATTCAAGATGATAAATCAGGAGTTTCTTTCATGAAAATGAAAACAGGTAATTCAAAGCTGTTTCCAAGTTTTAAGTTTTGTATATTGTTTTAATCATTTTGGAATAGCGATTATCAACGGAACCAATTGTCTCGAAATTTCTTGCAATATGAAAATGCACATCTCGAGAACTCTTCTTATTCGACGATGGCTTCGAGACTCCCTGGCCTCTTATTTTTTCCTCCATTGAATGTCATCATTTGCGGATTATTCATGGCGTGTTTTCCGGGCAAGAATTTTTTCCAATGTGAACGTACACTGAATACATTTTTTTCATTCAATATTGTCCTCTAATTTTCGCACCAGTTTTCGATAAGCTCAAGGTGTTCGTGGACGTTAGACCTAGAATGGATAAGATACAATTTAGAGGCCGGCAGTCGGCATCATCCGCGTCACGAAATTATAGTATTCGAGTCAGCAGTAACAATCATATTAATGATGGGACCAAGTAAGTGTGCGAAGCCGGCATGTATCTGGCTGACGAAAAGCGAGCCGCTCGTCTCTCTGAAGCCGCAGTCGGTTGGACAACGTACAAGATAATTAATAACGTCTTACATGGACTACGTATGGTAGAGAGCTTTTAAATTTATAAAACACGTGCCAGATATTAAAATCTCCATCTAGGAACGTACCAAGCAAAACTCTTTATTCTCTAGAGGAGAGGAGATAGTGTCACAAATCTGAAACTGTGTTGGATTCGTGGAATGGTGAGAACGGAAGCCAAATTGGTGAGAAGGAATGATTTCGGATGAGTATTATGTTTTAAAAGGAATCTTCAAAGAGTTTCAACATTGAAGAAAAAAAGGCTGATGGGTCGGTAAGAGGAAATGTGTTTGTGAGGTACGTTCGGAATGAGAATAAAGATGGAATATAGTATAATTAGAAGTAAAGTGAATATTATAATTTATACTTGAAAGTTAACGAATCTTTGATTTGTACATAATTAATTTAAGTTACAGTAGAGAAAATATAGTTTCTATTAAATCGTCAATCATCAGCACTACAAAATGCTAGGGAAAAATTAAAATCAACATTTAAAATTTGCTATACAAACTGTTAAAAATATTAAAAATCACTTTTAAATAATTATGCTGGGAAAGATTTTGATGAAAAATTAATAACTACAGTAAACACTGTTGATCGTAAACTTGGATTATTAACATCCGGTTTACGTTTTTATTGTTTTCATGTTTGAAAAACGTAGTTCCTTTAAGTAGGAGGTCCATTTGACCAGAAAGGAAAGCCGTTTGGAGGGGTTGGGTCCGTAATCGGCCGGGTGGAGCGGAAGCTCTTTTACGCCATTTCTGAATTCCGTACAAACAATTTTCAAACTATAGCCCAGATGAAAATGTCGACGTGCAAAATTTTTTTGTATTTCTAATTACCTTAAGGTGATTAATAATCAGCCTTAATGTAATAAATTTCATTTCAAATTAGAATTAAGCCTAGTTTGAAATAACGATAAACACTCAGTTGTTTTTGAAGCTTTCAAAAATATTTCGCTTTTATTATGACTTTTAAAACTTTTTAACAAGATTTTTATGGTTAATAAATATAAGCATTAAATTATTTATGTGTGCGTTTAGTAAAGTGGAGATCTACCATCAATTATTTTAGAGTCGGTTTAAGTTCTCTATTAATTTAAACCCATGAATATATTATAGAGGATGTCATAAATTTTAAGTGAGTTGCCCGATTACTTCGTGGCAGGTTACACGTGGCCACACCGAGATGACGTTCGTAGTGCTTTGTGCTTTGTATAAGGAAGTGTCCGAAATGCCAGTCTCTAAATTAACTAGAAAACTATTCCAAAAATACTAAATTGAATTATGATTTATTGGGAAATAAATCAAGGATTTGGTGCATGACCAACAATCGGGGAAGAATGTTGGAAAGTGAATGCGAAGAGCTGTATGCACAATCCGTAGTTACGATTTTTGTGGAGATCGTCATTTGGATTCCCTTGAACAGGATTTTTAAAAACTGCGTTAATTAACCACGTCCGTCATGGAACGATCACAAATCACTACCCACCAGGTAAAATATAAACAGACTAGCTCTTTTATTAGGTGGCTCGTCTGACGATTCGCTATGTAACCACGCGGTAGTGTGGCCGTTCTCGTTTGTTCTGCACTGTTCGTTTTCTTGAGTGACTCACCAAGCGACTAGTCTTATCACTGGTCATCTAATTCTCACCTTTGGCCTTAAATCCATAATAAATTGCTTTTTGCCACTTGCATCATCAAAGAGAAGAAATATTGCCAACGTTTTATTTGATTCATGATGGGGCAAAAGGACTGTTTGATTTAAGCCCAAGCTATAATGAAAAAGGGAATCAAATATCAAAAGTTTTCAATTCACGTCCGCAAATCCGATGTCGGTGATACGTTGAAAGGGTAATTTCCTTTCAAAAAAATCAGATGTCATTTAAATCCGATTGGAGTGGGTTTTCTCCCGAGGCCGGATAAGTAGATTGTCCCTGGCAATGAATACTACATGAGCTCTCTCATCCTAGCAGGTCTTCACTCTGAATTACGAGTGTATCAATTGGAGCAAAGACTATAAAACGGATCCGTTCTGTCCGTGTAAGGGAACGCTCCCTGGCAAAATTATTCGGGTCAAGCCTATTTTCTAAATAAAATCAGCTGCAAAAGCGGCGAATTTATTTCTACGTCCTTTTCCCCGGGTGGCGGCAGTTGTGCCGAATTGATATTCTAGGGTGGGTTTAGAGCTTATCTAATTGAATCGCCAAATGTACTTGTCGGGAAGATGATTGAATTGTCTTAATGATGATAATCGAAATAATATCGAGTATATTCATTTAATTCTATCGTCAATTTATACTCATAACAATCGCTGTAACTCAAGCAATTTCATTATTTATTAAATCCTTATTTTATATTCTAAAATAGCAAAAATATGAAAACTACAATTTTGTGGCAGACCAAACTGCAAATAAACTGGAACAATCAGACAAAGTATAAAACATTATTAATATTTCATTACACATTTAATGAGGCAGGACAGAAAGATTCGAAAAAGTTCAACAAAGAAACAATGGCAGAAACTACCGGCCGAACTCGTAAATTTAGGGTTGCAATAATAGATACACTGCTAATTGGGCATTGAATTCTATGGAGGCATATGGTAGACTCGGAAGTTCAGAAACAATTCTGTCGGCTAATATTTTGTTTTGCTTTATTCATATCTAGCCAACATACTCATTGCTTTCCATTTCTTTGGGTTTTCTATTTTTCTAAAAATATTATTTGCAAAAATTGGAAGGCGGAATGTTTAGGCCAGGAAATACTTTTCTTTTTTATCCGGAGAAGTATGAGTGGTAACGAGCTTTTTCCGAAGCTTCTTATTTATTTTCTTTCTTAATATCAATATTTTCTTTTCCTAACTTTTAATTAGTGTGTTTAAACCTATGCCTCTTTTTACGTTTTCCAGAATTATTATTACTATTGCATAAAATCTAGAACGGTTATTTCTCCCTTATCCAAACCCGATAGTGAGATTACACGATGGGTAGCTGGTAGACTCGTTCACATACTTGGCCATCACGCCGTGGCCTACTCGCAGACCTCTCGGGTAACCCCCTTTCTTTTTTATCCCTTCATAATTTGTTATTTTGTAATAATTTCTACTGTGAATACTACCTTCTTACGTCGATTTTAATTAACGACAAAGGAGTTCAGTTCTCTCAACTGATCCCTAAATTCCTACCCCTAGAAGAGCACAAACCCAGGCCTGAAAGATACATACAATAGTTCTTGAAAAATCGTTAAGGCCTCGTAAAAAGCCATTCTAAAACAAAAGCAAAATCATTTTTGGCGTACTTGCTGATTACACGTAGGACTTAAAAGAAGAAATACAATGGTATAATATTAAGAAACATATGTAACCTTTTTCTCAAAACCTATTAGTCCTAATTAAAAAAGATTCTTTTTCGTTTCTTAATCCACTGTAGATATTTGTAACATTAGATCTTAATGTTATGCTAAATCTCCTCTGTATTGTTCTTGATCACTTTAAAAGATATAAAAATTTAATCAAAATATTATATTTTAATGTAACCCAGCTAATAACTTTCTACGAATAGAAGTTAATAAAAAACAAACATAAAAAATGCATTTTTATAGCGGGAGGTGGAGAGGCCGACTAAAAACCCTTTCAAACGGACAAAAATTGTATTGTCATGTAGAGGCTACATTTAATTTTACGAAAGGTTGAGATTTTTAATTTTAAATTTCGGAAATTAATTTTTTTTTTTAGATGAAAGTAAATTATAAGACACGATACTCACGAGTTCACGGCGCACAGTTCGTCAGTTTTGTAAGAACTCCAAGTCGTGGCGGTTTAGCCTAACTTTGAAGCCGTGAAATTAATTGAAATGTTAAGCTTATATAACAGTACGTTCAAAAAGACGTTGGTGACCGGGTGGATCGAAGTCACGATAGCTCAAGTTGTTAGAGTAGCGACTTATGAGCAGAAGGTCGTGGGGTCGAATCCCCTTCGTGATCCTTTATTTTTCATATAATGAGATTAAAATAGTTAATACGGTCTACTATGAGCATTATATGCATTCATGAATTAACGTTTTACAGTATTGATTTATTTAATTTTCTTACTTTTACTTGCACACTATAAAATTTTGAAGAAATGTCAACATTCTAAAAACTAGTATGAATACTGGAAAACATTGCTAGAGGTCGAACGATTGCAACTCATTTTTATCGTGTTTACGTAATATTGTTTCAACCTTTTCCCTTTTGATTCATTTGTTTACGTTATGTAATGTAATTAATAAGACCTACCACGTTGTTAGCAAATGTAAGACTAACCAATTAAAAAATCATTTCCACAATTAAGCAAAATACTACTTTAAAATCATAGACAAAAAATGCAAACATGCCAAGTGTTTTAGGGGTATCAAAAGGGGAAAGAACAATTTATATGTGGTCAGAACTAACTGCCAATTATTTGGCAGCTTGGAAATAGATATACTTTAATACTATCAATGATGATTTATATTTAAAAAAAAGTATAGTCATATTTTGTTTAAAATTACCCTTCGAAAATTATAACCCGGAGACCAAATAGACAATAAAAATGCGAAATTTTAAAAATAAATAAATAAATACGTTTCACAGATTGTACGAGAGGAGGCAGAAAAAAACCGTCAATGTTTTAATAGGATTCTTGACAGAATTTGACAGACTTTAGCGGATATGTGAAAAGACGGGTGTCAAGAAAAATCGCAAGTGATGTCTCAATCAACCTATCAAAACGAATGATTATTGAAGCCATCAGTCAATCATTTATTAGAACATAATAAATACGTTTCGATATTACTATCGTTCTTGATTATATTTACAGCCATGCTGACAGCATTTTTTCATATTTTTGTGTTATTTAATTTTTAATACTATTTTTATGTCGAACGTACTTGTTGCTCGTGTCAAATAATTTTTTTGTTTATTTTTAAAAATGTATTACATAGTTCATCTTAGGTGAAAGAAAACTCATTTCAAAAGTGCAAAACCTAAAAGTAAACGCTTGAACTTTGCTAAAGCTGATTTATTTTATCATAAGTAAACAATCTCCATTAAGAGCAATTTAGGTGTGCTCGTTTTATTTTGGCGTTCTTCAATTTAATCATTTACTGATTGAAATCAAAGATTCATTACAAAATCCCCAACTAAACCATCATATTCTCAGAACAAGGAATTAAACGGCGAAGAAGAAATTTCAGCTTTAATCTAACAAGCCGCTTGGGAATCACGTTTATTTAAAGGAAAATTCAAAAGGAAATCCAATTTCATAAGCCCTTTACCAGAAACCCGTCTTCCTCCTTTTCCTTTTTCAGCGGATTCTACTCTTAAACATAAGTACCATAAAATCCCGATTTGTACTACTCAATTCAAACATGTGTGTTCATTTGGTTCTAAACAGAAAACACCAGCTAATAACGTTCAATTTGATTAATTTAGGTTAAAAAACTAGCTGGTAATGATATTGTTGGACATATTTCCTGCTGTATAATGAGAATGAAATCTTTTGAGCCAACAATGCCTATAAACGTAGCAACCTTTTGAATTGTCCGCTTTGATAAAGCTGTGCCATTTATTTGTTCCCTGGCTCTTTATTTCGTACTTTTTCACTTGTCGTGAATGTAGAAGATAAAGAAGAAAATCGAGATAAAACGCCTAAAATGTTTTCGTTTGATAATAAATACCTTGCTAAATGGCATTTTGATGTATAATTGTTTTAATTAAAAATTATTAATAACAATAATTATCAAAATGACAAACGCTAACTGAAATAATTTCCCATTTTCACCAATACCATAATTTTCAATTATTCCGACAATTATTCACTTTATTCTAGGATATATATTTAGCTTAGCGCGCACGTCAAACCTAGCCTCAGTTAATTATAATAAATTAAATAAAAATTCGAAGGTGGCGAGTGGCGATGGCACAACTTAAAAAAATACAACTTTGCACTAGAAGGTTAAATTTGTTAAAAAAATATTTAATAACGAAAAATGCGTGTGTTTTGCATTGTTAGGTAATTGTGTGTAACTTTATCACATTAGCACTTATCTCTTTTTGATGCACGCCATTTATGGATGACTCTGACTAAGTTGTGCAGTCAATGGCATAAAAGTCACATCTATGGTTCAAGTAGTATAAACAATCACGATTGGTAGGTCAAAAAAAGTGATTTTCTCTCTTTATCTACCTTTCTTTATCCATTTTTCCACAGTGAAATTTTCAATCAGAAAATTTGCATTAAATTAATAATTGTTTTCTGCTTTATTTCTTTCTCGCTCTTTGTTTTGTCTTCACACATCATTGCCTATTTCTTCGTCATTCTCTCTCCCTTTGTGACTCTCTGTCTCTCCCTCTCTCGCTCTCTCTTTGTCTCTCAATCTTTTCTCTCCTATTCGTCATATCGTCGCTTTTCTCCATCTTTCTGTCTAAATTGCTTAAAAAAAAAGATGTTTTAGTGGAAACGTCTCTTCGTTTAAAAAACAAATTTCTAAATAATATCATTAATAAATATCCAATATCCAATTTATACATTATCGGGCCATAATTACTAATTATTGTAAGTTAGAAATGTAGATTAATACTGAAATATACACACAAAACTGGCAGAAAACCACATGAAAAAATTATTAATTACTTCTTTCTCGGCTAGAGTGATCACTGGAAGAACGCTCGGACATGTGTCTAATACCTTTCGACCCAAACGCCCAAAAAAGTTTAATTAAAACCGGTGATACCACATCCGTACCCTCCCTTCGTCAATTAACACTGTCCTGAAAGCGTTAACAAACTTTAAAATATTGATTATTACTCGTACTATATTTACGTCTTGAACTTTAGCATCTATGTTTGTTTACTTTATTATTAGGTGAAATATATTAATAGAAATTTTTTGTCATTTTCTTGTTGTTTTAAGGGAACATCGCCCTATTGAGATTAGCTTCCTTGTTCGTGTGCTGACAACGGATTAATTTACCCAAACACTTTTGTGCGAAAGGTGGACAATAATTTCCGATTGGGTTTGAAGGAAAGTTGGCCCTTGAGAGCGAACCGGTTCAGAACTATCCCTCTTCCCCAAACCAAGAGTTACTATCCCCTTAGTGGTTGTTTGCGTTCTCCTCCTTCTGTATAAATTCTCGATTTGGGTCCCAAGCACGGGCTATTATTTCCTCGAGGTGTTTCACTTTATTATTAATGTGAACCCTTTCTTTAAAAAAGCAGTGCTGTTTGTAAACACGCTTCTTCCTTTTTTTGTTGAATAATAGTGCCAATTTTATATGAACCACCCTATATTAACCATTTATAGAAAGTCAACAAATGACGCTAACGTGTGTTCCTTCTCGATTAGAGATAGTAGGGCAATTATTAAAATATATTAAATAATTGTGATGTATATATAATTCCTATTTAGATTAGTATTTATTGTTGGGATTTAAATTATTTATTGACCAGATATGAAATACATTTGTATTGTGGATAAGAAACACAAACATAGATTTTGTACAAATAGTTCACACAGATGACTATTTACGTAAAAATGCAGGATGGCTAATAATTATACAATAAATCTTTAATAATGCCCATTCTCATAGTTTTATCATTTTTGCGTTGTATATCGAGAATCATTTTAAAATATAATAATTATATTTGAATCAACTTTTCCAATCGAAAACAGTAATGAGTGTTAATGTCCTAGACAGGGTCAATATCTATTTAGATGTAAGATCAGAGAGGCAACTTAGGGATCCAGGTAATGAAATAAAACCCATTATTTGGACCCTAGACTATTTGTCCTTGTTGTCGTCCTTGGAAGGCCGGTTCAGCCGGTGCTTTAGGGTTGACGAGGTCGGCTAGGAAGAAGTGATCCCATCCCGTTGATTACGACCCTTCACATATTACCGACGCCCGACCCGATTTTACACAACCCTCACTGTCGGCCCTTTCTATCGGCTCCTATCGCCCTCCAGGGACATCAAATGACTTCGGTAAAATGCAGTCTCAGCCCTTCGGTGGCTTCACGTACTCCATATTTCTTTATATCGTTAGACGATCACGTTTACTTAAAGTGATATGTAAATATACAAACTGTAAACTTTAGTTGCAGAACAGTAAACGTTTTTTTGTAATTCTATTTTATCGAGATTTTGAAATAAATTTTGTAATAATATGATGTATTATCACAGTGATGTCCTGATCTACAAAAGAAACAATTTTAACCCTTTTTTAAATTATAACATAAAGATTTTAAGCGTGAGCTATTGTTTTGCTCTCTCTCACATTATCACTTTCCCTGTCACTCCCATTATTTTTTCTATCACGCTCTACCCTTTGCAATTTTCTCACTCTGTCTATTTATTTGTCTTTGTAACTGTTTTCAGGAACAAACCCTAAGTTTGTTTCACCGCCCGTCTATCATGCTAAATCACCAAGGCAGTTAATTCTTTCGAAATTAAACAACATTACGCCGTAAAAAAATGTAGGTGCTATGCAAATGTTTCATTTTGTTCCCATTTGCACTTCTATCTCTATCCCTTGCACAAACGCACGCGCGAACACACACACTCTCTCGCTCTCTTTTTTCTACTTTTTTTTGTAACTCACTCATAACACATTCTTCCTCATTTATTTATTTTGCGAATTTGTCTGTCCTCTGGATGTTTGTATCACGCATAATCCATAGCACAAAAGTAAAGATTTGCTTCAGGGCGCGGAAAGTATTGCAAACCATCAATACTAACGGGTTTTGCACAACTAAAGAACGTTGAGCAGCGCACAATATAGAGTAGTATGCCAATATCCTATTTTTCCTCGTTTACACTCAAATCCTTCTTTCGCTCTTCTTCTACCTTTTTATCTAACTCTCTCATAACACATCCTTTCTAATTTACTTATTTTGCTTATTTGTCTGTTCTCTAGATAAACTCCTGCTCAAAATTAACGCACCACTTCAATATTTCACCATATGTTTTTCTCAGGTGTTTTTTGAAC
This sequence comes from Cimex hemipterus, assembly GCA_039619505.1. Lineage (NCBI taxonomy): Eukaryota > Metazoa > Arthropoda > Insecta > Hemiptera > Cimicidae > Cimex > Cimex hemipterus. The sequence continues at coordinate 2,266,782 of CM077107.1, read as the reverse complement.
GTTATTTTTATTTTTAGTATTGTAGGTTATTAATAATAAAACATTACAAATGAAAATGAAAAGCAGAAAAGGACGGTAAACTTTATTAAAAAATATTCCATAAAAAAGACTGAAAAGGTCAAAAATTTTCATTTAAGTTCAAACACAAATTTAATTACTCAGTATCTGGTGTTGCCTCCCCTGGCTTTGATTACTGCATCCAGGCGTCTTCTCATGCTGTTGTTGAGGTTTTTTACCCTTTCTTGTGGAATATTCTCCCATTCTTCCAATGCCGCTTGGCGCAGTTGCGAAAGGTTGCTAGGAGGTTGTATTCGGCTCCTAATCCTTTTTTTTAGCTGATCCCAGATATGCTCAATAGGGTTGAGGTCAGGACTACGAGCTGGCCATTCAATCCGCTCAATATTCTGTTCATTTAAAAATTCTTCCACCGATCTCGCACGGTGAGGTCTAGCGTTATCTTGCATGAATAAAAAGCCTTGTCCAATATTCCTAGCGAAAGGCACTACATGAGGTTGGAGGATCTCTTCCACATACCTTGGTGCATTTAGAGACCGTCCTGGAACAACGACTAACTCTGTGCGGGCCTCCATGCTGATACCTCCCCAGAACATGATGGAGCCTCCACCAAAGGCGACGCGAGGAATAATATTGCACTGAGCAAATCTTTCTCCACTTCGTCTCCATGTCCGAGCACGACCATCTGGAGAATTAAGAGCGATTCTAACTTCGTCAGAAAATAAAACTCTCTTCCAGGCATCAAAACTCCAGTTGAGGTGATCCCGGGCAAATCGCAGCCTGGCTACTCGGTGGTCTCTGGTCAGTAGTGGCCCTGAAGCAACCCGTCTACTGCTCAAGCCAAACTCATTCAGCCTTCTTCGAACAGTGGGAGCCGAAATTGAGACATTCCTGGTGCTTTGAAGGAGGCTACTCATTTCCGAACTTGTCACCTGCCTCGTTCTGAGGGCATGTAAGCGCAAAAATCGGTCATCCCTCTCGGTCGTTGCTCTTGGACGTCCTTGTCCAGGCCTCCGTGTGTTGCTGCCAGTTTCATTGAACCGTTGGAGAGTTCTTCCGATGGTGGTATGGTGACATCCAATTATTCTTGCAACTTGTCGCTGGCTGTAGCCCTCCTCAAGAAGAGTCATCGCTCTGACGGCTTCACGCTCACTCAAATGTCTTATGGGCGCCATAAGTTCTAAATTAAAGTTTAAACTTCCAAAAGAAATGGTGTCTGTTAAGCAGATGCAGTGAAACTGAGGAATAAACCAGGAGGAAACTCTTGTGTATCTTACCAAATCCATTTCAAAGCGGATTAACACGATTGTAAACAATTCTTGTTTACTTTTGTGGGATTGTGAAGCATAAAAAAGAGAATAAACATGAAGAGATTTAGCTGGATTTCTCTAAAAAGAATTTCTGTTTAAAAATTAAGGTGGTGCGTTAATTTTGAGCAGGAGTTTAGTTGCAGCAAGCATAATCCGTGGGAAAAAAGTAATTTGTTTCACGGCGCGGTAGGTATGCTACACTGTCAAGACTAGCGGGTCTTGCACAACTAAAGAACGTTGGGCTGTGATAAATTTACAGTGCTTTGAAAATATTTTTTTTCCTCATTTACACTTCTCTCTCTCACTTCCTCGACGGGTTAAATATGCAGAACCATCAAGACTGGTATGTCTTACGACAAGTTAAAAACATGAAATCGTTACTTTCATTCTCTTTCACTCTCATTCGTTCATTCTCATTGTCTCCCTCTCACTTTCTTTTATCTTTCTTTGTCTGTTTATACGCAGTGAAATTATGGAATAATTATGGGTAGTTTTTTATGTTTTTATTCTTCCTCGCTCTTTCGTTCTTTGATTAAAAAATATGCAAGTACCTATCTCTTTTTTAATGCATACATTCTCTCTTCAAACATTATATATATATTCAAATCTGCTTCAAAGCAAATCTCTCTTTAATTCTTTAACATTTTTTTCAATTTTCCTTTATTTTCAGACATTTACTTGTCGATTATTATTGTCGATTTTTCGCTTTCAATCACTCTCTCGCTCTTTCTCTCTCTCTCTCCCTCCCTTATAATAATTTTATGTCATTAAAGCCATATTATTATTACAAACTCATTATTGATTAAATAGATCTAATGCATAATGGAGTGACACAAAGTGAGACATCATCAAATATGATAAACCAATCTAACGTCAATTAACAGACGAAATATTGATTGATGAGAAACAAACTGAACAAGCTGCTTGTAATTACACTCATTAATGATAATATTGTTCATTGTCTAAACAATGAGGTGCCAAGTAGGTCTAATGACGAAACTTGTAATAAAATATTGCTAAATTATTTTTTAATTGGTTTGTTTATTGGGCCGGTTTACAGTGGGAACTGTCACTGCTGTCAAAAGTAATTTAAGTAAAAGTAAATCTTTTATTTTTTGGAGCGACTTAACAAGTTTTCTTTAAATGCAAAACAAAAGGAATAAAGGGTTTTTTTGGAATACTGCTGTACAGAGTGACTCTTTACTCAATGCATTAATTCATCAGCACATTATTCGCCCCACACTGAAGAAAAACACCGTGAATACCATGCTGTTGTTTTCGATCGTTTGACTGTAATATCCATTTTTGTGATTTCTATGATAACGACTATTCATAATGCAATTTTTCTTATTGTAAATACCATGTCACATGCTTGTATTGGGTTGTCCGGAAAATAATGCAGGATTTTGGTATTAAACAAAAAAAAAAAAAGAAACTAGTTACTTTAAAGCAATGTTCTTTAATCAAAATAATTTCCCATACTCTCAATACATTTCTCCCAACGTGTTGGTAACTTATTAATTCCGTCTGAGTAGAATTCAGAATTTTTAGAATTGATAAAGTCAATAAATGCATTTTCCAGTTCCGTTTGATTTTTGAATATTATGTGTTGTAAGTAGTGGTCCAGGTGTCTAAAAAAATGGTAGTCAGTAGGCGAGAGGTCCGGAGAGTAGGGTGGGTGAGGCAAAGTTTCATAGCCAAGCTCCAATAATTTTTGTGACGTTACACGTGACACATGTGGTCGAGCGTTGTCATGCAACAAAATGGGCCCTTTCCGATTGACCAAAGAGGTGGTCAGCGACGGTCGTTTTACTGACTTTGAGTTGCTCTGCAAGTTCTGGAAGAGTTGTTTTGGGGTTTTCTTCCACCACTGATCGCAGAACATCATCATTAAGAGAGGAAGGCCTTCCACGACCTTCTTCATCTTCAAGGCTGAAATCTCCCTCCCGAAATTTTTTAAACCACCTTTGCACAGTGCACTCATTAACACAACCCTCGCCCCAGACTTGGTTAATGTTTCTAGCCGTTTGGGCTCCGCTTCGGCCGAGTTTAAACTCGTAAAAGAAAATCGTACGAAATTCTCGCTTTGACATTATAAGGATGACTGAATTATTTCCAAGTAGCGGAATGCTACAGAGGTAAACAAACAATATCATTTGGAAGAGGATTAATAAGTGTTGACATTCATACAAATGAGTAATCCTGTAAACGTAAACAGAATATTTTATATAGATTTTTTTTAATGAAAACTTAAAATCCTGCATTATTTTCCGGACAACCCAATACATACCGATACCACCAACGTGTGCCTTCATCTTTTAAACTTGACCAAAATATCAAACAGACGAACTAATTTAGTCGAAAGGCCGAAACGTGTCTGACGGTCGAATGCAGTAAAGTTACGCATATCAAATTTTGTTGGTCATTGCCAAATTATTTGTTTATTACTCGCAGAGCACACTAAAATGATCCCCTTATTTACCATTCACCAACAATGGTTTGGTTGTATTCATAACAGTCTAAATTTTAATACAAATTAAATTACCTTATAGTAAAAAAAGTGAAATTTCCTGTTAAAGCCGAAATAAATTCTATAAAAATATAGCATGAAAATGGAGAAAAAAAATCTATTTTTAAAGTAAACTGACACTATGCATTAAGTTACTAAAAGTGTTTTAACTCCAGACCGAAATTCCTTCTTCAATATTTAGAATCCTGATTAATACTACTAACATCGAAGCGTAGAGATTACCGGCCACGGAAAACCCTCCCCCCAGTTGGGATTTTCAGAGGTTAGTATTATAGCGATAATAACAACCTTCCATAATTAAATGACGAGAAAGGCAGCCGGTATTCACACGCTAAATATAAATCCAACATCCCGTAGAGTAATTAAGCTAATTTTCAAAATATTACGGTTACAAATAAATAGCCAATAGCTAGATTGATAGATATAATGATTTGATTGACATATTCAAGAGAAAACGAGATAGAAATAGAAACAGACAGACAGACAGAAAGAAAGAGAGGGAGAGACGAGAGAAAAAAGCTAAAATTGAATGGCAGATTATAATACTGAACAAAACACTAAGAAACCTGACGATGAAGGAATATATCATTTACTCCAAGATCTAAATCTTCCACCACAAAAAAATGGATGGTAGCGGGTTTGCAGTTGATAATGGGGGACAGTGTTTAAACTCTAATGAGGATGGGACTGCAAAGCAAAAGGAAAGGCAATAGGGGTATTGACATTCACTTATGAAATACCAAAAGAAGGGGATACTTACTCGGGAAATAGTGACGCGCGATCCCGAAAACATTCCATATCAGTACTCGATACTTGTATCGAAAGAAATATTTGATACTACTCAAGTACTCATTTGAGTACTTTTTTCGTTTATTCGTAAATTACGATCTTTGGTTAAAATACGCTCATGCGTTAAAATAATCAAAAAATTGCAAGGTTTTTTTTTTATTTTTAAGTATTTTTTCATTCAGTGGGTACGTAGGTAAGAACAAGGAAAAGCTGCCAACACATTTCAACATAAGCGATATTTCAATGTTAACGCTATCGAATTTTGAGAAAATTGATCAACGGGTGATCTTCAAATGTTTCAAAAGATAAGACATATTATCACTGTATTCCCCAGAGTTTACAAGATGCCAATGATCCAGTTTTCTTTGTAAAATAACCTCATGCCTTACTTTTGGGAAAAGTCATGATTAGGCATCTACCATCGAGAAGAAAGGTGAATACATTTTAGGGACTTGAAGACGAAAATATTTTATAAGAAATTACTGAAATTGAAAGTGCGAGGTGCGACGCGGGGAAAAATTATGAGTTACCACAATTATCAGCAGACACACCAACCACCAATTAAAAATTTAGATTGACTTCGTTGATGAGAGGAAGTTTCGAATGCAAAATACCAATTTAATATTGCTTGAACACTCGACGAAAATATATTTCAGTATACTTTCCGACACAACAAAAAGTATTCGATACAGTACTTGTATCGAAAGAAAATAACACTTTACTCATATCGATTAGTATCGCATGTAACTTCTAATGGTTCTTAATTTCTCCCAAATTGCACTAGTGGCTCCACGTAAGTTGTTAATTTATCCAAACATGTAACCGATGAACAATTCAGATTTTCAATAGCAGTCATAACCCCATTGGCAGGAAAAATAAAACATAAGACGATTCTGATGCATTTTTCCAGTGAATTTAGTCCACAACGGAATTATTACAATCATCACCAAATCCATGACGTTTTCATGCTAGTAACTGTGTTGAGTTAGTATTTGTCAGATAGAGAGCCTGAGAACAGACATAGGAGGACAATAGCCTCGTAAGTTTCACGGGGCAGAATCGATCAGTTTTGCAATACCTTCAGGTCTTGATGGTTTAGCATAAGAGATAAGCCGTTAAAATGTAATTCGTTCTACTACACTATTGTCAAAATAACAGGCAGCTAGGTAGAAAAAAATTACACAGATAGAGAGAAATAAGAACACAAGAAGAAACATTTTAAGAGAATAAAAAACTATATGTAGCTCAAGAAGGCAAGATTGGTTTACACTCCTATTTTAACTTTGTATTGCTAATATTATCGAGCGTTTTTAGACAGTTTTTTTCCCAAAAAATAAAGATAAATATAGAAATATGTTTTTAAACGTTGTTCCCTGCACATTACCGAGAAGGGGCATATCAAAAGAGGTAAAAGTGGGTGTCGTCGTTTTTCGTTCAGAGTAGTGGCCATGACAGCCATAAGGGCCATAAATAGTTAAAACCAAATGGGTTTGGTCTACGTCCTTTGCTGCAGAACAGTTTTGATTTAGCTACTGCCTGCATCAGTTTCGTTTGATAAAATACTCGATCGATATTCAATCCTTTCAACGATCTTTTCTGTAAGCTTAAGCTTTTCTTGGTTTCTCAGAGTGTTGATTTGTAATGTTTGACTTTTATCCGACTCCGCGAAAGTGGCGCCTAAAGGCAAACAGTGGCAATATTAGAACGGTGGTTCTGTTTGTTGAAGACGTATTTACATTATTATTAATACTGATAAAAAGCCGATCAACAGTTTATTACAAGGATTTTGTTTTATACGATGAACGATATAAATAAAATGAATTGTCAGGAACACTTTAAAAAATCAATAAATAAAAAATGATCTGGTTTGCTTTATACAGAAATCGCATTGAGCCGCGCTGGCACTCAGCGGGCCAGGATCATTTTTCACGCCTCGGAGAAATAAAAATAAACCTTTTGTAAAATATCGCCAGAGCAAAACCGTTGTCCCGGTCAGGAGGTCGGAAAGAGATTAGTCCAAAGTTTAAAACGGAGTTTCCTGATTTACAGCGGTAAAATCTCACATAATTCAACCCGGCTCGCCAACAAAAAGAGTTAATTCGGTTCAAACTTTCCTTTGGCGCGTTAAAAACTTGCGTGGTTAGTGGGGTAAAAACAAGAAGTTCGCACAAATTCATACCCTCGTGCGTGTGTGTGGAATAGTAATCTATTAGTAATTAGTTTTATATAAGTTCAGTTTACTCTCATCATTTTGTTATCATTTCGGGCCAAACATAATGACTAATTCGATTTGATATCATTAATTCAAATGATTATTCAGAAACCATGAGATGCGTTCTGGGTTATAACTATAAAACTATAGAGCGACAAACAATCATAGAAATAGTTAAAACGGAGTGAGGATATTAATTATTGGATTTAATTAGAACTGCGTTTCTAATTCCAATGATTTTCAGCTATTAAATGCTCATTATCAGGCTGGATTAAATTCAGTCAACTATAGAAATACAAATAAATAGTTAAAATAAACTAGTGATGATATTAATTGAAAACTATAATTTTACTTGCAAATTGTTTTTTGCAGTTATACTAAGTTCAAGCTTTTAAATGCTCCTTGCCAGGAGTGAATCTAGACAACTACAAGAACATTTTCCAATGTAAATTGTAAACTTCTATTTATTTTTGATGATGAGCATTTAAAGGCTTGAAATTTAAGTAAATGTGAAGAAGTTTGTGAATGGAACAAAATTATCTTTTTCAAAATTTTTAACCAAATCATCAATTTTAATACGCAGGTGAAGATTTATCAAAAATTGACTCCGAATAACTGAACTGGGACTTTAAAACTTTTTAAATTTTGTAAACATTGAATGTAACATATGTGTTATATATATATATATTCACATATATCATCACATTATATCCACACATTGAATATTTTTCACATAGTCTAATTGCCCAACAATATAGCTTTCCTTTTCCTATTTATCTCTTTCTATATAATCCTGAAAGGATAATCTTCCCGAACCAAAAAACACATTTTTTCCCTTCGTCGGTTCTTTTCACCTCAAAGAAGCCGACGCCTTAGACAAAAATGTCTTTTCTATACTGACTTCCTCCTCCACGCTTTAAAATCCAACGTATATAAACATAAAAACTCAAAATCCCACTGGCGCTCTCAACAGGACATGGCACAATTTCACAGAAGGCAAGCACATTGAGTGAGTAGAAATACTTTGGTTGAATTGATAAAAATATATTTTGCATTGTAGAAATTCACTTTTCCACATCCAAAATGTATTTGCTAAATGCAAACAATGTTTGTAAATCCCATCGAACGATAAAGAAAACGTTTTTCTTAAACCTACCTCACACCAGACCGCATCTCACGATATCTGAATAATTATTTATTACAATTAATTAATTCTAAATCTTAATTATTAATCTTAATTGAGGTAAAGTGTAAATAAAAAGAATGTAAATTATATATTATTGATAAATAATGTGTATTGTAAATTGGATACGGAACAAGATGCAGATTCTGGGAATAAACGAAATAACTGGTATTAACGTTAATTGTGTAATCCATGCTTCTACTACGCATTGTAAATAATCATACAGCTATAATCATGAAAATAAAAAGCATTAAAAAATGCTGTGCTGTAAGTGTTTTAACAGGCGTATGATGTGTTACTAGATGATGAAAAAGGACAAATCAGGCTCTCCTAAAAAAGTAAAGACAAGTCATATAATGGAACCTGATTAACATTATAAAGCTAACCAGAAAAGCTCGACGAACGTGTAGAAGAATTTTAAAACTATTTAAAAATTAATTAATGTATTGAATAAAACATCCGGAAATCAAATAACAATAACTAATATTTGTGCTTAAAAAATAATAAACCAGCAATTTTCGGTTGAACAGATTGAAATTAACAGATAAATGTTTCATTTTTATTATGACTTTATAAAGTCCTGTAATGGGAAGCATTAAAAAAATTTATATTCAATGTAAACATGTTAAATGCTGCAAAACATTTAATAGATAAATACAAAAGGGGAAATCTAGTACATTTCAATTCAGCTGGCGTTTCGTTGAAATCGATTTTCCATATAATATGCTTCTTCTGTATAAAAATAAAGGGGATCTTTTTCTTCCTTTATAAAAGTAAATTGGTCAACAGTCGCCGACCGGGAGGAACGTTGTGTTATGTTCTCGAAATACCCGATATTATTTCAACAGGACTGAAAACAATTTGCAGGCGATGGATAAACTGTTAAAATTTTCAAATACTAAAGGTAAAAAGATTATTTAACTGGCAGACAAATTTAAAGTACGCTTAGCTCCCGGATCTCCGATGTAATTGCAATTTACTTCTTTTTTTTCATAGATATCCCATTATAATTGATAAAATAATCGAAGTACAAAAATGGAATCGTTATTCTCCCACAAATACTTAATCCTCTTAAGGAGTCAATTAGCTTATATTCTTATTTGTAAATACCCTCCTATTTGGAAATTTTATATAATTATACATTAATTAAGGTTTTTATTTGAGATAAAAAAATACCGTGTCACGGGCGGGATTCCGACCCACGACCTTCGGCTGCTCGACCACTTGAGCTATTTTGACCCCCCCCTCGGACACTAACTTTCCATCCCATCCTCACCTTTTGAATTTTCCCTCCTTTTTGCCATTTTTCAAATGTTGTGTAATCTATTTAATTCTCGTAGACAAATAAAAAGCTTGAAAAAAATTGCAAAATGAAAAAAAGAGAGCTTTAGGGAAGGTATACTTAATTCTAAATTCACTAGTTTTCGTGAAAAATGGCAAAAAGGAGGGAAAATTCAAAAGGTCCAAGAATGGGTAGAGGAGCGGCGTATCTAGCTCGTAGTACGGACTTTTTTTATCACAAATAAACCCCTTAATTCATTGAAAGATATTAAATAGTAAAGCGGACTATGAAAACTATTGAATTTTATAATTACTTCAACATCAGACTGAAAATTGTTGGAAAAAGATCAAATCAAAAGGTCTCAAAAGTTTAATTCGAAGAAATCCGAGTAATTCAATATGAGAATATACTGAATGTTTCATCGTATGGATAACGAAGGGCTGCAACCACCGAGATTAACATTCAAACAGAGCGGATCAACTTTTCAACCCACGGATCAAGTGTTAATCCCAAACAGGGAAGAGGGGCTGATAAACAGATCACCAGATTAGCGATGATTAGGTGAGCTCGAATTACGAGCGAGTTGACTAGCTTTCCCTTTAACTGATGCAACTCCGATTTTCTCATTTGACTTGGCAATAAGCGAGAGCTTGAAGTTTAACTCAAAGGCCCATCTGGTTAACTAATTGTTTAAAAACAAATTAATTGTTAAACAATCGGTTGGCCGCTTCAAATAGAGCTTTTGTAATGAAAAGGTTACATAAAATCTAATTTATATTCATGTTTATTGAACGGATGTACTATATCATTTATTAGCTCAATATTATCATATTAAATTTATACTCAAATTGAACCATATTTTATAATTTAGAAATAATTGTTCAAGTTTAGCCTACTTATGTCTATGTATTCTTGTTAGTCTGCCTTCATCATTTTATCGTTTTGGAATTAAATTGCGGCTAAATTGAGACAAAAGTGTAACAAGTGTATGTACGGAATCAAACACTTAAATATATATAACCACATTTAAAGAATTTACACACACGACCAAAGTTATTCTGGGCTATAGGGGAAATCATCATCTCGAAAAACCTGGCGTTTAAATTTTAAAACGACCCTCTGACTGGACAGCATGACGACAAGCATTGATTAGCTAGTAAGAAAATACCTAGCCCTCAGAAAATCTGAGCGGGAGACAAGGGATCGTCATCACCCGACTGAGAATTGGCCGTACGCGGTTGACACACTGGTTCGGCCAAATCTCGCGCATGTGCCCCTTATGCAGACGCATGTCCCACGTAATTTCGAGGTCCTCTGTTCCGCTTTTTAGGGGAATTGGGAATTTTTATTCTATATATCCTTCAACATGTGTGTTTTGTGTTTCTGTTTCTTATATGAGTGAAAGTATTTGTTGGTGTGAATGGTCGGATGGCGAAGTAGATTCTCCTTCGTCTCTCAGGTTGTGTGTTTTATAAAAATTCCCCATCGACCCCAATTTAGATTAGTTTATTACAGTAAACAGGTAGTGTAGGTTAGAGGAATATCGAGTTCTCTTCCATCTACCAAACAGAGAGTGAATCGATGTATTTTGGTGTGAATGGGAAGGGGCTAATGGTGGCATTGCTCTTCCATCACTCCTCATATTGCATACTAGACTTGGATCTTCGGCGGAGAACTTTTAAAGTACTCCATCTACCCAAGAGTATGAGTGCAATCTTTCCCAAGAGTATGAGTGCAGTCTATGTATGAATGTATTTATTGGAGTGATTGTGTTACGAGTATGTAGTGGTATTTATCTAGTGCGTCGGGGCTGAAATTACCAAGCTGTCGGATGGCCCTATCAAAAAAAAAGAAGAAAAAGTTCTTGTTAGTGCCCAAAGGTGCGTATCTTAGTTACCAGTCTGCTACTCCTAGACTATTTATACTTTAGGAATTGCAATGCTTCATGCAAGGATAGACTAATATTAGTACCTGATAAACCTGTAAGCTAGGGAATATGAAAAGATTGCTAGTTGCACCAAACTGACTCATTGCTACCAAAAAGAGCATGGCCGCTAACTAGCACGATTTGGTAGTCAAAACTGCTCAAATCAATTAACGCAATATGTGTTTATGGGAGAAAATTTAAGCATAAGGTTTTATTAGATTGCTTAGGATAAGAAACCAATGAGTAACAAAACATTGAACATTGAATCATGGGTAAATAATTTATCCATAAATCCGATTTAGCCTAGCCTAAACTAACCCTAACCCATGGCAATGATGAGAAAAGAAAGAAAATAATAGTAATTTATTCTGCAGACGTGTAGATTATTGACATTTTTTCTAGATCATCGGTTCAGTTCAATTTACTCATTGGTTTAAAAATGTATTACTTCCATCTACATCCATCTGTTGTACCTGGATAAATTTGTTAGAACTCCGTAGTTAGCTGTACGCTTTTTATATCTGGTTTCACCGCCTAGCGAATGGTTTTTTGTAGAAGACCATCACTGAATGTGTAGTACCGTACAATGTGGTCCGGAATCTATTCCTCTTTTTGATGTAATCTTCTCACTGTTACTGCTCCCTGTACACTTATCCAGCAAATATGCCTTTTCCCAAAATAGTCGATGAATGCTTCCAAATTCTCCAAAATCTGGGAGAAATAACAACCTGAAAGTATCCTATCGTAGAAAGGATCAGCAACAACAAAAATAAATAAAAATGGCATAACTAGAACATAGACCCCTCTATCTCCGATCGAATCCAGAAAGAAGGAAAAGAGAAAATGAAATGTCACACATTTCTATAGTTAGACGGGGTAAAAAAACTCGGGAGAGTAAATGGACTATTAACCGGTCACTTGCATCAGAGAAAACACTTACATGGGTAAATTCAACGATGACCCCTCCCCCCTCGTGTGTTTTGCAAGGAGAGAGAAAACACTACCACCCATTTTATCTTCGAATGCGAAGAAACAGCTAATAAAGACATACTAGAGTACAAAAAGATTTCTTTCCCGGATCTTCGAAATCGATGCCGCTAAATTGGTATATCCAATAAATTTATATATCTCGCCTTTCCCAAAAAACCATGTAAGTTTATAATAGCTATCTACTCAATGTATCGATCTCTTGTGAGATAATATCGAGGACAGTATGAGACTTCGTTATTGCATTGAATGCAATCAAAACAGAGAACACAATCTCTCTTGTCTGCGACCAAGGGTTCCTCGGCAATATCAATCGTGCTTTACCTCTTATCAACAATTCCAGTCTAACATACAAATTATCAAATGGTCCTGTTAAAGACTGGTGGAACAATAACCCAAAAATTAGTCGAAAAAAACTCTCGCCAAAATTGGCAATACAGTACAAAAAAAATTGAACTTATTCTTGCACGTCTGTGGTCTGGCTTTACTCGACTAAATAAAAATTGCATTTATTGGGAGAAGATGAGGTCACCGCACTATTTATGAGGATCCTTGCCAACCTTTGCACAATATTAGACCTTTATAAAAATATAATAAAAACATTTAATAGTGGACTTTTTAATGGCTTCTTTTTCAAAGCAACATTTTACAGATATATTTAATAATCCATTACTTGAATATACTTTATAAATTTTAAGTTTATAATAAAACCTCGAAATCTTTCTATTTTAATATCAAGGGATTTTGTCAAATATATGACGTCTTAATTATTTCAATCTTTGATTTATTAAAAGAATGCCCAATATCTAACAATTACGAAAATATTTTTCAGAGCCGTTTGAGGAAAGAATCTGCGATTCCGTTGGACCAGTGCAGCCTACCGACTCCTGAAATCAGGATAACGGCCGACGAGGTTTACCCATTCGCACTTGTACTTAGGCTGAGGGTGTTGCAGGTATTTTCCAATAACCTTTATATTAAAAAAATATTATTCATTAGGCTATCTGAGAGCTGTAATTATGATGGCACACAATATTCAATTATATTACAAAATTAGGAAGAAAATACCCACAACTAGTGGTTGGTTATAAAAATTTAAATCCTTTCTTTTTAGGATCAAAAAATTAAGCATTACTTGTTAAACATTAGCCATCAAACAAGTCCGGCACATATATATTTTTGTACAATACAAATCTTCCAATACAAAATATTCCAAGTACTTTTCTATCTAAAATTAGACATCATCAATATAACATTTCATTACATATTACAACGTTAATACCAGTTATTTCGTTTATTCCCGGAATCTGCATCTTGCTCCGTATTCAATTTACAATACACATTATTTATCAATAATATATAATTTACATTCTTTTTATTTGCACTTTACCTCAATTAAGATTTAGAATTAATTAATTAGAATGAATAATTATTCAGATATCGTGAGATGCGGTCTGGTGTGACGTACGTTTCAGAAAAATGTTTTCTTTATCGTGCCAACGTTTCGATCTTTATTGAGATCATCTTCAGGGCTGTGTTTGTCTTCTGTGTAATTGTCCCATTCTTGAGAGTGCCAGTCACTCATTGACATTTTGCCAGTCATTATCGAATAACGGTCCCTCATCTCTAAAAATTAGAATAAATTAATAATTAAGATTTAGAAATCGGACACGCTCAATTCACTACTATCGAATATTTATTTCGTTGAAATATTTTTTCAATTCTCTGTGAATAATTTTCACGCGTGAAACCTTAGGTGAATCATTCTCGTTTAATTAACAATGTGTTAGAAATCTTAGAACAGCGGTGCAAGGAATTTTCCATAGCCGAGTGGTTAGCTTGAGAGACTCTCGGCTAGTAGACCCCGCAGTCGCGGGTTCGATTCCCGCCGTCGCCTCTGGCCCTTTTTTCATGATACCCTTCCACCAAAATACGAAAAACGGAATAAATATGTACAGCAGTCTGGCTAGATATGCTTAGTTCATGAGGCTATTAACAAAAATGAAAAATGTCTTAGAAGAACATACTAGTAATAATTTTGATATTTTACAATTATGTGGCCAACGTAAAACGATAAATATACCAACGATGCATAAATTCTCAAATTGTAACAGAATAGAAGAAAAGAAAGCAACGAGAACACACTTAATAGAAACCACACAAGTCTAGACTATTTTAACATCATAACTACTAAACTAGACTTTCCGAAATAATTTATGTAATTCAACTTTTTTCACGAACTAGTGGACAAAATGGATGATCTCATCTACCTCTTCAAATCCTGGCGTTTGATTAACATTAAAAGATCCTTTTTCTCAAAATTTATCTTCACAACAACAGTTATACACTGGAAATATTTTATTAAACGTAACTCTCTTTGTTATTGTATAGGTTTTAACAAATTCAACAACCTGGTAAATATTTAAACCATGGTTACATAATTGGCATATGTTTCTGTCCCATTATTAGTAGTTGTTTTTAAGTACAATTTTTTCAGTGTACGTTGTATTAAAATATTTCTGATTGATGACTTTTTTGATACGTTTTTATTTTTATTGTAGGTTTACATGACATGTTACCATATTAATTATGAATGTTGAGTTTAGTATGCCTTTTATTTTCATTTTGCACTTTTCCCAACCACAAACTCCCAGTAACAATTCAACATTAGGTTTTTTTTACACATAATTGTAATTGATAAATATAGTTAATCATTACAAAAGCTCGTTTGGAGCATAACAAGTAAAATCTGTAGTAGTTGAAATCAAAAATGATATTTTACAATTTAACAAGTTATCTTTACCACAATTGGTTAAATTGTAAAGGAAATTCCGTTGAACGTAAGATTCCCTTTAATGAGACCCCTGCGGCTGCTTGAAACAACGTCAAAAGTAAATGAAAGAAAGGAGTTTATTTAAACTAATTTCAACTACCCAAACACAATTCTGAAGTTCAAAGAGGAAACTAAGTTCATCGAGAAAGATTGGTTAAACTAGACAAACACTCTTTTGACGAAGAACGCTTTCAAATGTCAGAATCCATTCGAATGTAGTTATTTTATTAAAACTTGAAAGTAAATCACTTTTGAATGACAAAAGCGTTTACCTACCTGAAATAATAATAGTACTAATATTATGGGTAGTCCACACCAACTAACACATTAAAATTATTAGTGTAATAAATAGTTAAATTAACTTGAAAGTTGTTATTGATTAAATTCACTAATTTCGTGGTCCGCTTGACCAATAGATTATAATTGATTAAAGTTTTTAGTTGAGATGAAAAAAGTCAATGGCATGCGCGGGATTCGAACCCATGATCTTCGGCTTGATACGCCTCTGCTCTACCACTTAAGCTATCGTAACTTCGATCCACTCGGACTTCAACTTCCTATCTCAACTCATAAGTTAGGGTATATATAATACCCAGTATTTTTTAGCGGGGTGTTTTCAATTTGCCGAGTAGTAATCGTTGTAGAATGGGGAACCTCTTCAATTTCCGAAGACGGGCTGTTTTCTTATCAAAAATTTAGAACATTATTAGTCAGATATCGTGAGATGCGGTCTGGTGTGATGTAGGTATCAGAAAAACATTTTCTTTATCGTGCCAACGTTTCGATCTTTTATTGAGATCATCTTCAGGGCTCAATAAAATATCGAAACGTTGGCACGATAAAGAAAATGTTTTTCTGATACCTACATCACACCAGACCGCATCTCACGATGTCTGACTAATTATCCGTTAACAGTCACTAATCTCTACACATTAGAACATTATGTAATTATTTTCGGGGTTTTTAATAGCCACCAGTAAAGGTGGTGATTGACGTGCTGTGGACCTGATGTTGTGTAGCGTGGTGGGCCCTGGAGGTTGACCCGATTTGTGTTCAATCCCCAGGCAAGTCTCGGGGGATAAGGCACAGACATGCATATCCCTTGCGTGCTTTTTGCTATTTTTATTGTAAATTGCTCGGACGAACAGATGATTATTTTTCTATTTTATTTTTCAGTTGCTGCTTCTACTCGTTTAATTTTAATTGCCCAATAGTTTCCTGGTATTTCAGCAATTATTATTGCCCGGTATTGCAAGCCACAGGTCATTTAAATGTTCAAGAACCTTAAAGGCACCATTTTGACAAAACCGATGTTGAACTAAAATATCCAATTTTTGTTTAAACGTTTTACTACACTATGAATTTTTTTGCAATGGTTTCAAAAAAAATGTTTCGTAAATTTTCTGCAACATGAATTTATAAAAAAATGCCTTACACAAAAACAATAGGATCAGCTCTGAAAGCTTTATGTAATTGGCAAGGAAGCCCAAGCACTTAATCTGACAGTATAACCATTAAAAATTTGTACTTAATTAAAATAATTTTAAAAATAATATCAGTAAAATTGTGAAATAAAATGGTCAATATATATTAAAATAATAGAAAGAAATAAAAAATTATATATACAGTCTACTGGATTGAAATTGTTATTACAACCAGGTAAACTGATCATACAGCTATAAAACGATTAAGTTGGTATAATGGTTTTAATTCCTCGGTCATTCAATACAGAAATTTTGGTTGCCATTTAAATTCTCACGAGGTTTTACAGCTCGAAATCAATATTAACCCTTTCATGATTCAGATACCTTCGACCTCATGCTGAAATTATTCAGGATATTCACGTCGTGAGAGCGCTTTGAATTAGTCTAGAACCTCGTGCTTCAGACGGTATAAAATTTGAAAACGTCATTGAAGATTAACAAGAAATCTTTTGAATATTAATAGTTTAAATATTCTTGAAATAATTGTACAACGATAATCATTTTTTAAAAATCCCTTTTGTTTTTGAAGTTTCGGCAATTTTACCTAATTATTTATTGCTTATTTGATTAATACACGTGATTAATATATTAAGCGGGAAGGATTTTAAAAATAAAAGTTACAACTAAGTCATATTCTATTACAGATTTTCATCTATTACTTTAAGTTTCTCCTTTAAAAAAAATAATTCGAAAGTACTTTGTACTGATTAAAAGGACAAAACGAAAAATTGCTTTGAAAATGCGCCGTTGCGAATTTATCACTTGTAACAAGAAACCTCTTTTATCGATGCCTGGTCAAAAGCCTGCGATAAACCCTGCACCATACTTTGATTTTGAAATGATGGATGGGTGTGTTCTCTCGGGAAAGCTCGTCATGACCGTTTGACCGTCGAGAATATCTCGGTCATCGTTAAATTTAGATCGATAGGCAACATTTTCACTGTGGCAAAGCGATTAAGGTAAAAGTAACAAAGTTATTTTGTAATGTATTCCGTTCGAAAAAGAAGTTTCACTGCTGGAATTACTTCATTAATTTTTTGCAAAAAAATAATGAATGATGACATTCCACTTGATTTAAACTTTATAGAAAGCTAATTTCGTACATACTTTAAAGTATATAATGAGACATAAACAACAACAAAACGGTTGCCATCCGATAACTGAAACTAGGTTAATTTGCAAAATATAGAATAATTAATTTTTTTTTATTAATTTCTTCAAATTCTGGGATTCTCAAACACAGACCTAGAATTACAATACAATAGAATAATACAAATCTAATAATAAAGAAATGTCAGAAATTATTTCATAGTTTCGTAGTGAAGTGTCCAATTTCAAGAGGCTAAAAACATAGATCGTATATTTGAACGAAACTTTCTTTGGTGAAACTGGGTCACAAACTATTTGAAACATTATCAAGCATTCGGGCCAATTGTCTCTAGGAGCTGGGGTTTTTTTTAACCAATTTACATAAATACATTTTTCCTACATAGTATTATGTAGCAATAATAAAATTATTTTTGGGGCTGGATTAAGTAATAGCAATTTCTTTTAACCAAAATCTTGTGTTCATCATAAAAATTTATACCTCCCCTGTACTTTATCCAATTTCCACATGAAAAAACATGAAAAGGGTAAAATAGTTGAATTGTGAGAACTCACATATTATTACGAGCAAGAAAAATATGCATGAAATTAACAAAAAATCATCAAACGTTTTAGTTCATACATCCGGTTTTTATTAAATTACAAATATCCAGATATTTATAAGGTTTCTGAAAGGGCCTTGCAGATCGGCAGAGTCGATTCAAAGTTTTTATTTATTTATTTTTTTTTATTCATTTATTTTATTTATTTTTGGTTACTTTGAACAAATTATTTATTGATCTTCCAAGAATTTTGACTTTTAGAATAATAGAATAACGAGAATGCTGGGTGTCGAAGCTAATGCGTCCATCCCATTTTTTTTCTTTGCAGTTCTAAATAGGAAAATAAGTATGAATTGAGACTCCCATTCATTTTTCATGTATTGGTTCATGTAAGGCCGATTAAGCCGAATTCAAATTCTCAAGTTTAAATAAGAACCCCCATTTTTCACATTTTTAATTGAAACTCGAAAAATAAGCACTGAGTTATTAAAATCGATCCAATAGAACTGAAGAGAGAACTGAGATTGTAAATTTTTGAAAATAGCCGGAATCAATTTGTTTCAGTCAACGGGACCGCGTGTAAAGATTCGCCATGTAAGAAATTACAATAACGAATTAGACATTCTTTTACACTTTGATTGATGATTTATTATTTGATACATTTTGATGATTGATGATACGTAAACGTAGGACGAGTTGATGTATTGTGCTGTGGAAAACGATCACGATATTGTTGCAAAGCTCTCGTGAAACTACGACCGCACTCAATGAAAATTTCAATCATATTAATTTTTTGTTGACGCGAGAACACTTGTCGTGGAATGGCGAACAATTGAGAGCAAACAACTAAACTAATTCCACACAAAATGCATTCAAAACATTTTCATCGCTGTGCGTCACTCAGATAAGAAAGGAATTGAATACTTTCCAAAAGGATAGTTCCTACTCACAGTAAGTACTTAGTAAGTGTCCTTTTGGAAAGTATTGAACACCACACTCACCCCATCATTTAACATTTCTAGAAAGGACTTGTCCCAGAAAGAGTCTGGATACGAAAAGTAAACCGCGTTAGTTCCTACACTCCTTCGATGTGCTATTTAACCTGTGTATTCCGGTATAGCAATAGATTGAATTCTATTCCACTCCACTGTGGCTGGTCCCGACCCGTTGAGATTTGAAGGTGGGATTTGAACTGCAACCAAGGTATTTCGGTGAATGAGCATTGGGTAAGATCAGGTATTGGCCGAGGAGAAAAAACAATGCGAAATACGAAATTTACGGGAGTTGGTAGGGAATTTAATAATCTTTCAGACTTCTTTGGCTTATGACTCTTTAAAATATTTGTAGTAGAACGCACAATAAAATGATTTCTACTTAACCCACTAGAATAGCATTCCGGTTATTTTTAGAAAGTCATATCTCCGGTTCTGGTACCCATTTAAATAACAGCGGTAAATGTAATTCCAAAGAAAAAGTGAAAATGCGGGTACTTATTTAAAATTTCAATTCGACTTATATCAAATCGAAAAAACTAAGCTATCCAGTAGCAGCACTTCTAAATTAGAAATCATCACTTAATAAAATCCTAATGTCTCGTTTATCAATTTCTTCTCTTTTTCAGTTCACCTCGGTCTGTACATGGTAAAAAATTGTTCATATGATCCACTTAGGGAAGGAATATCAACACATTTTTTTAAAGGAAAGCACTCGCGAAATTTCAACCCTTTACATCCAGCGTTTTGGCCCGAACGTTGTCTGTCAGTCAGGCACGGAACTGTTTTTTTACAGTTGAAATTATTTATGACGAGCGGTTATAACGTACAAAATTTCCGGTCCCGTGAAATGTCATAAGAAAAAAACATAGGGGACAGTAAATAACGAAGTATCGGTTGTAAATGACAGCAAGCAAAAGTAACCCCAACTGCCGATGTCATTAGGAAGGAATTCCTCCCTTTTTTTACTACAAATGCTTTATAAAGAATCTCAAAATATAAACAAAAAATAAATTAAATCAACATCAGCATAGACTCTACTGTCGAGGAAAAATTCGCGATAATTTCTCGGACCAAAACAGGAAATTATGCGATAATTCTCGCAAGTGAAATGGGAATGCCTCTTTCAAAATATCGGGAATTATGAAAAACAAAGAGAAAATAATCAAACCATTTAATAAGTGACATAAAGAATAAAAAAATGCGGGTCAAAAAAATTGACAGATTGGATACTACAATGATACTGTAGTTAATTTTATGGACGCCTAAAGTTTTTAATAAAAGGTTTTACATACATACATATATATATATATATATATATATATATATATATATATATATATATA